>SKCR01022916.1:0-99534 GCA_019454045.1 Zanthoxylum bungeanum | reverse complement strand
CCGATACTGGGCCGATACACACAATACAATAGTATACTACGCTTGATACAGATCTTAATATTCTTATGAGAATATGTCCGGAGAATTGGGAAGACTTGGTGCTTTGCTAGGATTCGACCTTGTCTCGTAAATCAGTAGAATGTAGTACTTGGTACGTACGTGATTCGGATACTTCGACGACCGTATTTACTGCCAACATATCCGGGGATCTCATGGGTCGCTTCCCAAAGATTCACCGATGACGTATGACTCGCACTTTTATTAATCTGGGATTAATATGATGAGAGAGAAAATTAATATGGGATTAATTGCGGAGATATTTTATCTGGGATAAAATATCATTTAAAGAGAGAACGATAATTTGGAATTAATCGATTAATTAATATATTTGATATATTAAAGGAAATTGGATTTCGACGCGGAATTGAAATTAGATTTAATTCGGGCGAGCGAATTAATTTTGAATTAATTCGTTAGCGACGTGAATAGTGATTTCACTAGGCGTAATCATTTAATTACGACGTAACGGAAAATTCGTTAATTTAGAATTAGCGAACCCGAGCCCGAGATTATTTACGAGCGCATTCGTATTTCGAATTCTAGTGCGGCACGTCAAATCAAGCGTCAAATCATTAGTCGCATCAAGTGTCAAATCACTTGTCACTTTGAGTGATGTGACTTGACAACTTGATTGAGGTGACTTGATGTGATGAGTGATGTGTGTGGTTGGCAATTAAAGCCAAATGTGTTTGAAATGAAATTGCTTTTCATTTCATGTGTATTTGATACACTTTAATAACACAAAAACCGTATACACATAACACATCACTTTCCCTCATCTCTCTCATCTTCTTCTTCCTCTCATCCTCACGCCATTTCTCTTTTCTTATGAGGCAGTGAACTGCCGAGTTTGATAAAAGAAAATGGAGGGAAGCAAGTGTGTTTTGTGGCAAAACAAGAGTGCTAGCACACTCCGAGATCAAAGCGAAGGTGATATGGAAGTTTCCCCCATGAGCCGGGAACGTTTTGATGAAGCTTGGAGCTCATTTTTGATGTTCAAAATGGCGCAAAACAGACCACCAAACTGCTGCAGTGGGCGCACATGAGCAGTGGGCAGTGAGCAGAATTTCAGTTCGTTTTGTTGCCCAACGTCTCTCAAACTCTCAACCGCTCGATGTAAGTATTCCGCATCTTCGTCGTTGTATTCACTTGTGTTTCATGCTTGAGTTTTGATCTTGGGACCTATAGAAACTCTAACAGGATGTTGATTTTATGTTTGATTGGATTCAATTGGATTGGATTTGAATTTGGACACAAAATCCCCATTTGGCCGAGACTTTAGCATGTATATTTGGGTTTGATTTTGATCAAACTATGTTGGACATGATTCCATGATGTTAAGCATGATTAATTGGACAAATTTGGTGTTTTGGAAACTTTGATTTCGGTAATTAATAATGCTATGCACTTTGTTTAATTGAATTGTAAAATTGAATTTTGTATTTAATTAAAATGGGCCTTAAAATTGGATTTGGGCTTTTAAAGTTGTTATTGGGTTTATTGGACTTTGTTGTACAAAGTTGGTTTAGGCCAAATTGGTTGGATCCAATTAGGCCCAAAACCGCTTCCAAAATGCCCAAATGCGACTAATGAACTTTAAATTTAATTGGGCATAATGGGCCTAAATTAATTTTTGGGCTTATGGGGTAACTCCCGGATTGGATTTTGGTATTTGGTTTGACCCGAGTTGACCAAAAGTCCACACCTTGAAGAAATTAATTAAAAGCCCATTGGACTTTAATTAAATTAATATTGGATATTAATCGGGCTTTGAGACCCGTAACGATTAAATTTGAAATTTAAGTCGTAAAAGTTATTTAATAAAGTGTAATATTTAATTTGGAATTAAATAGAGAATTAGAATTAAATGTGTATTAAATTGGATTTAATTATGTAATTTAATTTAATTCGTAGAAATTGTATTTTGAGTACGTGTTTGCAAAACAAGTTTGACTCGAACAAAATCAAATCGTTGTTTGAACATTGGATGATCACTAATTATCAGATTAATTAATTGGATTAGATTGATTGATAACATGCTTGTATGAATACATGGTTGTGATGCGTGAATAATGTATATCGGATGGATATTAGTCGGGTGGGACAATTTTGGAAATTGTAATAAATTTGATTTATTAATTGGACCTGCGTGTCCAGCCTTATCACCTCTATTCTCATTGTATTTCTCTTCTCACCTATTCCCCTCAATACAAATGAGGTTTCTTTAGTAGTGTAGTGTAACGGGTAGAAGTAAATACATGTGCTAACTTTGGAGAGAGAAAATGAGAGATTTGATCTAGGATCAATGTAAAATATCCATCCGCATATCATTATTATTTATTTCATATGCGCTTTATTATGTATTAGAATGCATGTTTAAGGGTGTATGATGATGAGACCTTAACAAAGATAATAAATTGGTTGCCAATTTGCACGCGAAAAACCCTCGCTCAATATTAAGCGTCTTTCCTTCCATTGAGTGATTCTCACTCAAGATCCAAGACTGGCATTGGGTTGTTGGCCAAAGTCAAGCCTTTGTCCGTCGAAGATGTGTTTGAATCACGAGAGTTTTGTTCCATATTGGTGTCATGTCCAAGTTGTGGTTTGTTGGCCAAAGTCAAGACCACTTCTTGTCCATCGACATTGATTACGAAGCTTTCCATGGTCAATGGGTCGCGCTTGACTAGGATTACTAAGTTTGTTGTGCCAAAGCCAAGGCTTAGTTGATTCAGAGGAAAATGTTAGGTAATACATTAGATGTATTGGCATATATAAGATATATGTTTCGGATTTGGATATCCTCCTACCGGATCTAGGAATTGGATTGGATCCAATTGATCTTAGAGATCTACCTAGTTAATTATCATACAATTTGTTGGCCAAAGTCAAGATTGTGTGATATTTAACGGGATCCTAGCCCACTAGGAAACGCGGTTTCCCGAGTACTCGACAGAGGGTTAGAGGCTCGCCAAAAAATAGTGGGAGGCAAGAATTGAATATGCAATACTCGTTCAATTACTCGCCATACGCGCTCTTTTAAATTATTTCGTCGTTAGATTAAATGTTAGTTGGACTAATATTTAAAATGTTTTTTTTAATAAACAGTTGGACTGTATTATAGTTGATTATATATAATTGGATTATATTAATCAATATATTTGAATTAATTAATTTCAGTTTACAGTTGATTTTATAATTGGATTATAGTAATTAATGTAATTGAGGTTAATTAATTTAGATTATATTTGATTATATAGTTGGACTATTATAATTATTATAATAAATAGTACCACAAATCGTTAATTAAATAGTTGGACTATTAGAATCAAGATATAAATAGAAAGATTGACATTTAAACATAATCATGGGCAAAATGTATTTAAATGGTTTAATTTTCAAATTGGGAATAATTTCAGGATGGTCCTGGAAAAATAATAAGTTATTTTATTTGATAAAATAATATATTAAGCCTAAGCCTGGAGTTAAGCAAATAAGTGGAACATGATATTTGGAATATTCATGTAATGATAACTTTAGTGCTTAATCCATAATACTTGTCATATAGACTCCTTAATTTCTTTATCAGAACTAAGGATTAGATTCTTAAAGTATGATATTGAAATTGAAGGATATTCAAAGATTAGATCTTATAAGTACTTTTAAAATTGCAATAAATAACTATTGGAGAATTAATGACTATTCTCAAGGAGACAAAGTCAAAGTTTGCAATTAGGCAAGTTGTGCAAGGCACACCTTACTTCAATATTCTAGAAACCCAAGGCTTGGCCAAAGGCGACTGGAACATTAAAAATGACAAAGGCAAAAACATTATAATCTTCTAGGAAGATAAAAGGAATATCCCAAGAAGGAATTGAAGACGAGCAAGGCTCTTACTTCAAAAATGATTGTCATAATTATATTCACAGCTAGTATTAAAATTAGATTTTAGATACTTAGTGTGGTACATAAAATAAATATATATGAATTGATGTTCAGAATCTATTTTGAACAGGATACTGACATCATTTGAGAATTATCTGCGAATTGAAAACAGGACGAAAGTCGCTATTTTAACCGTAAATACCTAAGTTTAGGAACTACCATTAGATTTGTACCTAAATTCGGAAACTGTTATAATGTAACTAGTTTGACTAGAAATATTATCTTCATATCGCGTATAACCCGCTGTGGGTGTACCTTTTATTTCTAGAACACTAAAGTGTTTCATTATATAAAGATGATATTGAGATAAACACATTAGATGTGATAACAGAATTTATATTTTGAATATAATAATATCTTAAAATATAACATGACAATTAAATAGCTCAAACTGATTTGATCAATAAGAAACTTAATTGTGGCATAGTTGTTAGGGACACTATTAAACAAGACTCGTATATCCGCACTTTTGAAGAGCGGTGTGGGCACTGCATTTTTACACATAAGTCCCTATGATGAGTCTCATTTTGGAGACACTACCTTTTAAGTCACGGAGGTCACGGGAAACGGACATCGGAAGGGGAAATTCAGAATAAACAAGGTTCACTGTTTTCGTTAGTGCTGCGTTCGTGTTTACGTTCGAACGTCAAACGGATTGCGGGCGTTCGTGCCGCGTTCGAGGAAGTGTTCGAACGGTGTCGGTAATTCTGGTTTGCTGCTAGCCTCACATCCAGCCAATTAGCCCCCCCAAAGCCCATAAAACACATCCCAATTAAATAAATAAATATTAATTAAAACATTAACTAAATAAGATAATAATTAAATTAATTAAATAATTAAATAAAACATATACCAAACATAAATACAATTAACCAACTTAAACTAAAATCATGCCTAAATTAAACAAATCACATACTAAATCAAAATATAATCATACCAAGTTAAAATCAATCAACCAATATATTATTCCTAACTTAAAATATTGTATTCCTAATCCAAACCAATCAAATATTCAACCTTCCCTATCCATCCAAGATTTGTCCCCCCTCAATCTTTGACTTCCCTTAACCAAACCAAATCAAATCCATTGCTTCCCTCAACCAACACCAAATCAAATCCCTCTTTAATTAGCCAAATCCCTTTCCTTGTCAAGCCTAACCCTTTGCCTATAAAAAGAACCCTTCACCAACTTTCTCAACCCTAGTCCCTAGTCCCTAGCTCATACACAACACACAAGAAAATTACAGGAGAAGACACCAAAAAAAACAGTAAGCAGAAGATAAAGAGGAAACGGCAGCGAAACCACAAGGAGACAATAGCAAAAGACGGAGAACGACGACTCAAAACAGTAAGACAACGAACGAGAACATTGAACCAGTGAACCGAGGGAGAGTTGCGGAGCATCCACCCTTCCGACGATCGTGTACCGTACATCCGAGAGGTGATTTAAAAGGTTAGACCTGAGGGTACCTTTTCATTAGTTTATATTCGTTTTTATTATTATTATTGAATTCTATTCGCATGAGAGTCGTTTATGGATGCATGTTGTGGCTTGAATGAAATGGAAGAGTGTCGTCTCTTGTGGTATATAGGATGGAAACCCAGACGTAAATCCGTAGCCGAATCCGAATGGACGGTAGTGCGGTCTGTACTTGGGATACAACTCCACGTACCACTTGAGTAAACGGCACCTTCTCTTGTTTTGTGTTGCTTTTATTTATTTATTTTTCGTCACTTAAATTCTCCATGTTGCTTATTTACGCATGACTCAATCGAGCGCATGGGCTTAGTAAGTGGAATGAAAGATCCCCTATGGGGAGGGGTTAAAGCCCTTTACCACGATGCTTTGCCGCGTCGGTTGATGTGTGTTCGGTTGGATGCAAGACACGTTCAATCGGACATACTTAGAATAATATGATTGTCTTTATGTTTGTATGCATGATGTGATGTGACGCGAATGGACTTAGTATGTTGGTCTAAAGGTCCTCTCATTGAGAGATCAAGAGCCCCAAAAGGCCACCTTCACGACAGTACTTCACCGCGCCCCTTTATTTTGTTGTTGATGTATTGCGTCCCATTTCATGCATCTGGTCTGTTCCTGTTCGAACGCGTTTACGAACGCAACTCGAACGCGCATGCGTTTTTGCCTTATCATGCATCATGTCTCATTTCCGTTCAAACTCGTTTACGAACGCCATACGAACGTGAGCATTCTGTTTCATTTCCGTTCGAATGCGTTATCAAACGCCATACGAACGCGAGCATTCTGTTTCATTTCCGTTCGAACGCGTTTACGAACGCTACTCGAACGTGAGCATTCTGTTTCATTTTCGTTCGAACGCGTTTACGAACGCTACACGAGCGCGCACACACTGAACTGAGTCTGTCTTATCATATTCATGCATAATTGCCTCTTGGTTGATCTTTCTTGTGTTATATAGCCAACCGTATTATTTGTATCCCTGCATTTATCCATTCTATGTGTTCTCGGGATTGTATTCAAGCATGATTAAGCTGTTAGCATGTTATTTGGTTAATAGGTTTATGAGATAGTACTCAAGCATGATTATGTTGTTCTTAGTTGTCCATATCATATGATTGAAATATGTTCATGAGATTGCCATGTGATGTTGCATGTTGTGATGAACTTGTTGATGTATGCATATGAATTTAGAAGCATGATATTTTTGGAAATAAATGTTATTTAAGCCTGGTTAAATTATTATATAAATCCTTTTATTACAAGTGACATAAGTAAGGGACCATTTCGAACCCAACGGTTTGAGGTCTTCCCTTGCGAGGGGTGAGTGCGGCCTTAAATCTCATTTTCCCGGTTCACACCGGGTGGCGACTCCATTACTCTCCGGTTTAGTCCCCCGTGGCTACTCCGTACTCCCAACTAGGCCGCGAGCCTAGGAACAGCATGCGTCGCCCAGATTTCATGTGTTCCCATAGTCTGGCGACTCCACTGGGGATAGAGAATTGGCCCCGAAATATTGACTTGTGATGTTTGGGTTTATGTTTTAATTGACTGTGTCTATAGTGGATAAAGTGAGGGTTTAATCAAAGGCATTTTTAGGCTAGGTAATGGTTTGGTGTCTTCCTTCATTCACTACCTTTCTAGAAGGAAAAGCTGTGAAGGTACCTAGATAGCCATCTACTCGTAGCCTATTGTGATGGACTAATTTGGATGACTCATTGTTTATTCCTAACAACAAGTGATAAGAGCCAAAGAGGCTTGGGTATTTAAGTGAGCCTCGCTCCACCTTCCCTCTGGGGGATCTACAACGGGAAATTCATTTGCCAGTCCGTCACACACCATAGCTCATTGGCACGTACCTTAGTGTATAAAAAAGGGTGCGCTCACTTGGTTGCTCGAACCCTTGAGTAGGGAGACCTAGTTGTGGGCCATCTTTCGCCGGTGAGAGCCTTTGTCTATACTCTTACTAACCCACCCATAGACCGGGTTGGCTAAAGTAACAATTATTTCCTTGAATATGTGCTTGTGGACCATCCTCATTTGGATGCAGTTGGACTATTGTCAGAAATGCGGGCTTGTTGGGCCATTTAAACTGGGGCAAGTTCGCACCTTATGACTATTAGGCCAAAAGCTTCTGAAATGTTGATAGGCCATTATTGTAGAAATTATTATGTCATGTTTGCATCATCTTTCTTCTATGCTTGTGTTTGGGAACATCGTCGTTGGAATCCATTTGGACTATTTGTCATGGGATATGGGCTTGTTGGGCCATTTAAACTGGGACAAGAACGTATTTCATGACTATTGGGCCAAAGGCTTCTAAGTGATTGATGGGCCACTTTGTGATTGTGTTCGGAACGTTATCATTTGGGTTTAGTCGGGCACTTGTCATGAGATGTGAACTCATTGGGCCATTTAAACTGGGATGGGTTCACTCCTATGACGATTAGCCCGAAAGATTCTAAAATGATAACGGGCCGATTTGTTTGAGAATTGTAGTTGATTTAGTATGTTATATATGTTACATGCATCTCACGCACCCCATGCATACAACATCATGTTAACTCTTGTGTTCTGAAAGCCATCATAGATTCCCGTTGGGTTAGAAAAAAAGGAAGACTCACCAAAATACTGAGAACAGACATTAGTGAATCAGATATTGAGGTATCCCGGATAGATCAGTTGGAAAATGGCTTCGCCAAGATTACTGAACAGTTGCAAGCCTTGACTACTGCCATGACAAATATGGCTGTGCCCCGTGCCAGGGGAGATTATGAGAATGTAAGGCGTGAGGAGCCTCCAAATGGGTTAGGGGATGATGTCCCCACTTTTGATGATGACATGGCAGAATATGCAACAGGCAGAGTGATTGGGTCTCAGGCAGAATTTCAGAAGCTTCGGGATCAGGTTGAAACAGTTACCCGCAAAATGAGGGGTAAACATGAAGAGTTGTTAGATTATGAGGCAATGACCTTCGGAGAACAGCTGCCAACTCAGTTTAAAATGCCGGACATGGCCAAGTTTAATGGGAACGGAGACCCGAGGGTCCATCTGCAGCAATATGTCTCAGTCATGAGTTCAATGGGCCTATCACAGCGCCAAGTCCAAAAGATGTTTGGGATGTCACTCGAGGGGGCACCTGTGGTTTGGTATCATAGCCTTGAGAAGAAGGTTAAGGAAGATTGGAAGGAACTAGCTGATGCTTTTCTGAAGCAGTATGTTACAGACTTGGAAATTGACTTGTCACTCCGTGATTTGGAGAACACTAAGCAGAAGCCGGAAGAAAGCTTCAAGGAGTATGTAGACCGCTGGAGAAGCTAGCTCCTGAAAATGCAGACTCGGCCCTCTGAGAAGGACCAAATCAAAATGATCATCAAGGGCACCAAGTCCTCTATTTATAGTAAGCTGAGGAGGATGACTTCAATGATTTCTGATTTTCGACAGTTGAGGGAAACTGTCATGGATATTGAGGAAGAAGAGGCTGAAAACAGAAAGTCCTATGGCCAGAATAGGCGGACTCTTGGGGGGTATTCTGAGACTAAGCCCGCTACTATCGAGGTTGCTGCCATCAGGAACCGGCAATTCTCCGACCTTGGTAGACCTTTGTCGAAGGTATTTGAAAAGTTACAGGGACAAGGAATCTTGAAACCCTTAGAAGGAAAGCCACTTCCGCACCCGCCACCACCACACATAAATGTGAACCTTTATTGTCACTTCCACCAGCTACATGGCCAGGACACCGACAACTGCACCCGCCTCAGGCTCAAGATCTCATAGATTCCCATAAAATACCCAACCCATGAAAAGAAACCCTCAACCACCAAGCTTCTCACATGGATGACAGTGAAGAACCATAGGCCGAGGAAGAAGGCAGTGCTGCGGATGATGGAGATGTTCCTCCTAGTCTATTTGATCCAGTTTTTTTTAATGGCATTGATTTTGTAACTTTTTCGAATTCTTTTCCTCAACAATAATAAAGACGTTCATCTCACTGAAACTCTTCTGCAATATGAGTATATTTGAGAAAAGTATTCAACCTTGGTACTATGGAATCCAGTGATGAACACGGGGAACCTTCGAAATAAGCAAACAGAAAAGATAAGATAGACATTCAGAAATTGGGAAATAGAGCCAGTGAAGATATCAGACTTGGAAGGGAATTAGTTCACCGAGCCGATCAACGTAGACAGATTGAAGAGATAGCTTGTCTGAGGAAGAGAAGGCTAAGCAGTCACCAGACCAACCCGACGGGATAGGAAACCCATCATGCATGCATACACGTAACATATTCACATCCTTTTTGTGTTTGTTCTATTTTGTAATAACAGGTTTCAAAGGAGAAAAAGAGAAAGCGTCAAATACAAGCCAACCAGAAGCAGTAACAGTACAATATCAGCAGTTTTCGAGAATGAATCGCAGAGGGTCGAGGCCCGAATCAGTATCAGTTTTGGGGATAAGTCCCAGGGTCGAGGCCCACATCAGTATCAGTGGATGAATCCCGAGGGTCGAGGCCCACATCAGCATCAGTCGAGGGTCGAGGCCCACGTCAGCATCAGTTTGGGGCGAGAGGCCCATGTCAGTAGCAGTTGGGGCCGAGGCCCACTTCAGCAATCAGTTTTGGGGATGAGTCCCAGGGTCGAGGCCCACATCAAACACAGTTTGGGATGAATCCCGAGGGTCGAGGCCCACATCAGCATCAATCTAGGGGCGAGGCCCATGTCAGTAGCAGTTGGGGCCGAGGCCCACTTCAACATCAGTTTTGGGGATGAGTCCCAGGGTCGAGGCCCACATCAAACACAGTTTGGGAATGAGTCCCAGGGTCGAGTCCCATATTACATCAGTATCAGCATTGCGGGTATGGCATTCTGGGGGCGAGGCCCATATTACATCAGATAAGTTCTACCGAGAATGGCACTCCGAGAATGGAGATATAGTCCGGGAATGGGCAGTTCAAGAATGAACAAGTCGGAAATGACACTCCGAGAATGGAGATATAGTCCGGGAATGGGCAGTTCAAGAATGAACAAGTCGGAAATGACACTCCGAGAATGGAGATATAGTCCGGGAATGGACAGTTCAAGAATGAACAAGCCGAGAATGGCAATCCAAGAATGGAGCAGAGTTCAAGAATGAACAAGTCGGAAATGACACTCCGAGAACGGAGATATGGTCGGGATGGAAGGACAGTTCAAGAATGAACAAGCCGGGAATGGCACTCCAAGAATAGAAGCACGGTTCGGGAATGAACCACCTCACAGTAACGGTTCGGGAATGAACCACCTTACAGTAACGGTTCGGGAATGGACCACCTTACAGTAACAGTTCAAGAATGAACACCTCACAGTGACGGTCCGGGAATGGACCAACCCACAGTAACAGTTCGGGAATGGACCACCTTACGGCAACAGTTCGGGAATGAACCACATCACAACACGGATCGGGAATGAACCAGGGGTCGCAGCACCTCACCACCTAAATCAACTCGACACGTGGTAAGTCAAGTGGCAGCTGGCGAGCCAGGTAAGTGAAATTGCATTGCATAAACTTTGATAGGATTGTCACTGTTGCACATTACACAAGTCCCATCAAAGTGGGGGCGACTGTAGGCACTGTATTTTTACACATAAGTCCCTATGATGAGTCTCATTTTGGAGACACTACCTTTTAAGTCACGGAGGTCATGGGAAACGGACATCGGAAGGGGAAATTCAGAATAAACAAGGTTCACTGTTTTCGTTAGTGCTGCGTTCGTATTTACGTTCGAACGTCAAACGGATTACGGGCGTTCGTGCCGCGTTCGAGGAAGCGTTCGAACGGTGTCGGTAATTCTGGTTTTGCTGCTAGCCTCACATCCAGCCCAATTAGCCCCCCCAAAGCCCATAAAACACATCCCAATTTAAATAAATAAATATTAATTAAAACATTAACTAAATAAGATAATAATTAAATTAATTAAATAATTAAATAAAACATATACCAAACATAAAATAAACAATTACCAACTTAAACTAAAATCATGCCTAAATTAAACAAATCACATACTAAATCAAAAATATAATCATACCAAGTTAAAATCAATCAACCAATATATTATTCCTAACTTAAAATATTGTATTCCTAATCCAAACCAATCAAATATTCAACCTTCCCTATCTATCCAAGATTTGTCCCCCCTCAATCTTTGACTTCCCTTAACCAAACCAAATCAAACATTGCTTCCTCAACCAACACCAAATAAAATCCCTCTTTAATTAGCCAAATCCCTTCCTTGTCAAGCCTAACCCTTTGGCCTATAAAAAGAACCCTTCACCAACCTTCTCAACCCTAGTCCCTAGTCCCTAGCTCATACACAACACACAAGAAAATTACAGGAAGAAGACACCCAAAAAAACAGTAAGCAAAATATAAAGAGGAAACGGCAGCGAAACCACAAGGAAACAATAGCAAAAGACGGAGAACGACGACTCAAAACAGTAAGACAACGAACGAGAACAGTGAACCGGGAGAGTTGCGGAGCATCCACCCTTCCGACGATCGTGTACCATACATCCGAGAGGTGATTTAAAAGGTTAGACCTGAGGGTACCTTTTCATTAGTTTATATTTGTTTTTATTATTATTATTGAATTCTATTCGCATGAGAGTCGTTTATGGATGCATGTTGTGGCTTGAATGAAATGGAAGAGTGTCGTCTCTTGTGGTATATAGGATGGAAACCCAGACATAAATTCCGTAGCCAAATCCGAATGGACGGTAGTGCGGTCTGTACTTGGGATACAACTCCACGTACCACTTGAGTAAACGGCACCTTCTCTTGTTTTGTGTTGCTTTTATTTATTTATTTTTCGTCACTTAAATTCTTCATGTTGCTTATTTATGCATGACTCAATCGAGCGCATGGGCTTAGTAAGTGGAATGAAAGATCCCCTATGGGGAGGGGTTAAAGCCCTTTACCACGATGCTTTGCCGCGCCGGTTGATGTGTGTTCGGTTGGATGCAAGACACGTTCAATCGGACATACTTAGAATATATGATTGTCTTTATGTTGTGATGCATGATGTGATGTGACGCGCATGGGCTTAGTATGTTGGTCTAAAGGTCCTCTCTTTGAGAGATCAAGAGCCCCAAAAGGCCACCTTCACGGCAGTACTTCGCCGCGCCCCTATTTTGTTGTTGATATATTGCGTCCCATTTCATGCATCAGGTCTGTTCCCGTCGAACGCGTTTACGAACGCAACTCGAACACGCATGCGTTTTTGCCTTATCATGCATCAGGTCTCATTTCCGTTCGAACTCGTTTACGAACGCCATACGAACGTAGCATTTTATTTCATTTCCGTTCGAATGCGTTATCAAACGCCATACGAACGCGAGCATTCTGTTTCATTTCCGTTCGAACGCGTTTACGAACGCTACTCGAACGTGAGCATTCTGTTTCATTTTCGTTCGAACGCGTTTACGAACGCTACACGAACGCGCACACACTGAACTGAGTCTGTCTTATCATATTCATGCATAATTGCCTCTTGGTTGATCTTTCTTGTGTTATATAGCCAACCGTATTATTTGTATCACTGCATTTATCCATTCTATGTGTTCTCGGGATTGTATTCAAGCATGATTAGGCTGTTAGCATGTTATTTGGTTAATAGGTTCATGAGATAGTACTCAAGCATGATTATGTTGTTCTTAGTTGTCCATATCATAAGATTGAAATATGTTCATGAGATTACCATGTGATGTTGCATGTTGTGATGAACTTGTTGATGTATGCATATGAATTTAGAAGCATGATATTTTTGGAAATAAATGTTATTTAAGCCTGGTTAAATTATTATATAAATCCTTTTATTACAAGTGACATAAGTAAGGGACCATTCCGAACCCAACGGTTTGAGGTCTTCCCTTGCGAGGGGTGATTGCGGCCTTAAATCTCATTTTCCCGGTTCACACCGGGTGGCGACTCCATTACTCTCCGGTTTAGTCCCCCGTGGCTACTCTGTACTCCCAACTAGGCCGCGAGCCTAGGAACAGCATGCGTCGCCCAGATTTCCTGTGTTCCCACAAGCGGGTACCAGGACTAATTTGATTTCAATCAAATAAAGTCTACGATCTAGTTTATTGGGCAAAGCGTCTAAAAAAATACTTTTACTTGGTAAAAGTGTCAGTGCCACCATCTGTTTGCCCTAGTTCATAGTGAAGCTAGTGGGCCCATGTCTAGCTAGGCTAGATATGGATATGAATATTTCGTGACCTTTACGGATGTGGCATCGCGTTATGGTTATATGTTTCTTTTGAAACACAAATCAGAAACTTTCAAGTTTCGATACGAAATAGACAAACAGATCGGCTAAAGTATTAAATCGTTCGGTAAGAGTGTAATGGAAAATACTTAACCAATAAGTTTCTAGTATATTTGAAAGAGTAATATTCTTTCAAATGAGGACTCCTCCCGGAACACGTCAGTTTGACGGTGTGTCCGAATAGGATTAACCGAATTTTGTTAGACATAATAAGGTTAATCGCGAGTCACTCTGAGCTACCATTTCCTTCAACGGATACGCTAAACAGTGCAAGAACTTATTTTGAATAAGGTTTCATAAATATCTGTTTGACAGATAACATATTAGATATGAACAGGAAAGAAACTAGGTTTCTCACTCTTGTTAATTTGGGATGCTAGGCATACGTTCTAATGATACCAAACAAGAACCCAAATAGGATAAGTGCCAAATGTAGGTAATCATATGGATACCATAAGTATTGTACTTATACACCTCACCAGAGAATAATTAGATTATTGCTCACCATGCGGTTTTCCTGATAGGAATACCGAAAAGCAGTGGTAAGTGGGAGGATAGTATAACTCGATGAAAATCGGAGTAATACTGTTCAAGGCACCGAATCTTAATGGAACATAAATAGTTCATCAAGGATGAGACTATTACTATTAATCTTCGAATACACAAGAACCGCGTAGGTCGGAGAGAGTCAGAAAACAACCTGGGGTATGGGTTTCTGATCTCACCTCATAAAGATGTCTATCTTATTGAGGGATACCAACTGACTACGTATGAGGAAGTGATACAAGGTATCGACTCCCTAATATGGCAAAGTGCCATATAATCTGAAATGGATTCCATGTATATCAACCAGTTTGGATACTAGTTTGTACCACAAGGTATTGTGTCTAATGGTACTTTATGAGTCTTCAAGGAAGACGTACATGGATGGCAATATACCAACGTACTAAGCTAGGCTTGTAGCGGAAAGGTATCGTTATCAACATTGTGTTGATTACGACTCAACCTTTACCTATTGCCACGGTAGATCCATTTGGATAATGCTTGTTATTCGATCCATGTTTGGATTGAAGCAAGCATTAGGTTCTTGGAACTATCGTTTTGATGTAATCATAATAGTTTATGATTTAATTCAAAAATGAAAAGATTCTTGTGTATATAAGAGGGTTAGTGGGAGCGCACTGACAATGGTTGTCCTATAAAAATAATGATAATAATATAAGTCATTTCATGGAAATGATATTCCCATAAAATAAATATCGGCGAAAGCTTGGCTTTCGAAAGACCTCTGAGAAACCGTACATTGAAAAATATACGAGACCTGGTGTCTCATATGCTTTGAGCATATGGATTCACAAACAAGCCAATCCGAGTGAAATTCATTGGATTGATGTTAAGAACCCGTTAGTATCTTAGAGAACTAACGAAGATGTCTTAGTCTATGGAGAAGGAGAACTTAAAGTGACTGGGATCACTGTAACAAGTTTCCTATAACCGATAAAGACGACTAAAAGTCACAACGGTACTATACAGTTTGGATAACAGTACAGTGAGCGGGAAATCTTCCAAACAAGATATTGTTACCGAATAAACAACAAATGCGGGTTAATTGTAGCAGCTGAAGCAATTGAAGCCATCTGGGTCAATAACAAATCTAATTAGATTAGATATAGTTCTGTTAGCAGCTGAGCTAGGCGTCAGCACAGGCTAAAGAATTATTGGTCTCATCAACTATCCAGATATATACTTTGATATTCATCTGATTCGTTCTGATCATACATCGTGGCGATGTGATGATCGAATAAATCTCATCAAGATGATAATCATACAAATCCGCTGACGAAAGCTTTTCCCAGCAGTTTGAGCCAACCGTACATAGTTCGGGTGTCAGAGACTCGAGTGACTGGCTATAGGCCAAGTGGGAGATTGTTGGACAATTATGACCCATAGCGTCACTATTTGTACAGATCATGGTGTTGTTGTACAAATTAACTATGTGACAAAGGAGATTGCACTCTTATCATTTGTGATTAGATCACCTAGATATATAAATGATGAGGGGTCCCTATGATTTGTTCTTGGACAGAGAATGATATGAGACATTATCAGTCCACGTAGGATAAATCATTAAATATCCCTAGTCAGAGTATTATCGAGATTGGACATCGATAAATACATAAAAGACTAGTATTACACTTGTACGCGTTTGTGAGGGCACAACGGCATAGTTCTCATATATTTGGGTATAGGATACTCATGCAAGTGTAGTAGGAGGTTGTGTTTCACCGATGGTACGGGAAACAGCTTCGCTCTGGATAGACCCCCCGCAGAATCCCATTGGTAGTATAACTATGTGTCTATGGGAGTTTACAATCAGGGTAGGTGTATTTGGTCTTAACCTGAGACTTGCACCGCTAATACATACGACAATCGATATACTTTAGTTGAGGTCGTCCAGGACTTTAACCGGTTCTGTGTACGCCGATACTGGGTATATTGGGAATCGTAGTGTGTTGGGTCTGATGTCCAGACGGAAGTGTCACTCCAGTCATATGGAGATGATGGTCACGGAGGATACAGAACTTGTTCTCTTAAATGCTCGAGCTATCGGGATATTATGACAAGGTCATGTATATCCGATTATAGAGACTAGTTACCAGACATCCGATATGTGCTTCGTACGGGGCAGACACAATTCCAGCCCCAGACCTTGCACGTGAACATCCGATACTGGACAGAAATACGCAATACTTCGGTATACTACGCTTGATATAGATCACATATTCCTATAAGGATATTTCCGGAGAATTGGGTAGGCATGACGCTTTGTTAGAAGCCAACCTTGTCTTGTAAATCGGTATAAACGTAGTACGAGGTACTTACGTGTTCGGATAGTCCGACGACCGTATTTACTGCCAACATATCCGGGGATCTCATGGGTCGCTTCCCAAAGATTAACCGACGACGTATGACTCGCACTTTAATTAATCTGGGATTAATTCGATGAGTGATGAGTGGTATTTATATCACTATTTCCCACTCATTTATCCTAATAATTTGTATAGTTTCTTGAGTCTTGTGAATATTTTGATGTGTTTTGTGTTATTTTGTAGATAAATAAACTTTCAGGACATTCTGGAGGTGATTTGGGGCAAAACAGTGAAAATTGGCGAAAAAAGGGCATTTTGGTAAATTCCAGCGTCGCGACGCCCAGACCTTCAGCGGCGCGACGCCCAGCATGCGCCGAATCTGCTAACATACATTGGGTCAACGGATCAGAATTTGAGAAGTTTGACTTTGCTAACGTGTGCCGAGCCACGTGTCACCATTACAACCAATCTGCTAACATGCGCCGTGCCACATGGCATCATCATACTCTGCCGACACTCATCATAGCCACGTGTCGCCACATCATCATCCATGTCAGCGGTCAACGAGTCAACTTCGCCATGTGTCACGCCGCGTAATCAGCCACGTCACAAGGTCAACCAAGTCAACTTGCCACATCAGCATCAGCCAATCACAGCGTGACACGTGTCGCCACGTGTCGCAATCCTATGGTGCCGACAATTGAACAGTCAGCCGCCTTGCCACGTCAGCGCCACATCAGCATGACGTCATCAATGACGTCATCACAATAATTGAGTCTTAGCTGCCTTGCCACGTGTCACGTTAACAGTCAGCCGCCGTGCCACGTGTCGCCTCTTCAGCATGCCAAGTCGAACTGTTATAGCATCGCGACGCTGGCTTGGCGTCGCGACGCTGAAACCAAATTTTGCCTATAAATTTAGATTCAAATTTCAGAATTCGAGACACAATTCTCTCTCTGTTGGTTTTTATTAAGGTCCCAAGATCAAACAAGACATGAAAACATGTGTGAATACATCAACGGAGGTAGCGGAATACTCATATCGATCGGTTGAGTCGATTTGGCGACGAATCAAGCCAAAAAGCCCACTGCCCTTCACGCCAAACTGCTGCAGTTCACTGCCTCCATTTTCAGAATTTGAGCTGAGAAAACGGAGCTCCGAGCTTCGTCCGACGGATCCCGGCTCAAGGGCGAACCTCCCTACCACCTTCGCAAGACTCGTATGTGTGCTAGCACTTGCGGTTTTTTGCCACAAAAACCCAACTCTTGCTTCCCTTATTCACGCCAAAATAGGTTCAAAAACCAGTCCCTATTTTTCTGTTTTGGGCGTGAGAGATGAGAAAATTGAGAGAGATGAAGTTGTGTGTATTGGTTGCAAAAAGTGTAAATCAATTATCCTTTTTATTTTCCAAAAATACAAAATGATTTACAATTACTTTAATTCAAATCAAGTAAAAGTTGGAGCCACCAAAGCAAAAGATGCTTTCCAACAACTTGCATCAACTATTCACATCAACTTTAAGTCATATCAACTTTAATAAAGTGACATGTCTTTCAATCATCAATCACATCAATCAATCACATCACTCAAAGTGACATTGTTGATTGACGCTGATGTGACTTGCGTCGCCGCACACGCGAATTCGAAATACGAATGCGCTCGCAATCACACTCGGGCTCGGGTTCGTTAATTCCAAATTAACGATTTTTCCGTCGCGTCGTAATTAAATGATTACGCCTAGCGAATTCACTATTCACGTCGCTAACGAATTAATTCTAAATTAATTCGTTCGCCCGAATTAAAATCTAATTTTAATTCCGCGTCGAAATCTAATTTTGTTTAATATATCGAATATATTAATTTATTGATTAATTCCAAATTAATCGTTATCTCTCTCTAGACGATATTTATCCTAGATAAAATATCTCCGTAATTAATCCTAGATTAATTTTCTCTCTCTCTTCTATATAATCCCAGATTATTCAAGAGTGCGAGTTGTGCGTCATCGGTGGATTATCGGGAAGCGACCCATGAGATCTCCGGATAAGTTGGCAGTAAATACGGTCGTCGGAGTATCCGAATCACGTACGTACCAAGTACTACGTTCTACGACGATTTACGAGACAAGGTCGACTCCCAGCAAAGCACCAAGTCCACCCAATTCTCCGGACATATCCTTATAAGAATATTAAGATCTATATCAAGCGTAGTATACCATTGTATTGTGCATATCGGTCCAGTATCGGATAATCACGTGCTAGGGTTGGGGCTGGATAAGTGTCTACCCGTCCGAAGCACATATCGGATGTCTGGTACATAGTCTCTATAATCGGATATACATGACCTGGTCACAATATCCCGATTGGTTGCGCAACACTCAAGAGCACTAGTACCGTATCCTGCGTGACACATCACTCCAATATGACTGAAGTGACACTTCCGTCTTGACATCACACCCAACTCTACGACTCTCTGATAAACCCAGAAGTGGTGTACTCAGAACCTGTTTAAAGTCCCCTACCACCAAAACCAAAGTTTATCGATTATTGTAAGTATTAGCGATGCAAGTCTCAGGTCAAGACTATACACACCTACCTTGATTTCGGCCTCCCAGACACATAGTCATAATACAATGGGATTCCGAGGGGTCTATCCAGAGCGAAGCTGTTTCCCGTACCATCGGTGAAACACACCTCCTATCGCACTTGCATAAGTATCCAACACTTATATATATGAGAACTATGCCGTTGTGCCCTCAAACGCACACAAGTGCAATACTAGCCTATTCCGTATTATCGATGTCCAGTCTCGATAATACTACGGCTAGGATATTTAATGATTAATCCTTCGTGGACTGATACTGTCTCATATCATCTCAATCCAGGAACTATCATATGGACCTCTCTTCATTTTATATTCTATGGTGATCTAATCACAATGATGAGAGTGCAATTTCCTTATTACATAGTAGTTAATTTGCTACAACAACACAATGATCTGTGCAAATAGTGACGCTATGGGTCATATTATCCAACAATCTCCCACTTGGCACATTGCGAGTCACTCAAGTGTCCAACACCCGAACTATGTATGGTTCGCTCAAATTGCTGAGGAAAGGTTTTCGTCAGCGGATTTGTTTGATTATCGTTTGACGCGATTTATACGATCATCACACATCGCCACGATGTATGATCCGAACGAATCAGATGATATAGAAGTATATATCTGGATCGTCGATGAGACCTTTAATTCCTTAGCTTGTGCTGACGCCTAGCTCAGCTGCTAAAAGAACTATATCTAATCTAATTAGATTTATTTCAATCCAAAAGACTTCTATTGCTGCCTCAGCTGCAGCAATAATCCGCGTTTGTTGTTTATTCGGCAACAGTTATCTTGCTTGGAAGATTTCCAGCTCACTGTCCCGTTATTCAAACTTTATAGTACCGTATATTTTTAATCGTTTGGAACTTGCTGCAGTGATCCCAGTCACTTCAAGTTCTCCTTCTCCATAGTAAAAGATAGCATCTTTAGTTCTCAGAGATACTAACAGATGTTCTTAACTTCAATCCAGTGACTATCACTTGGATTGACCCGATTGTGACTCCATATGCTCGAAGCGTATGAGACACCGATACAAGTACATTTTAAATGTACAATTT
Organism: Zanthoxylum bungeanum; assembly: GCA_019454045.1. Taxonomy (NCBI): domain Eukaryota; kingdom Viridiplantae; phylum Streptophyta; class Magnoliopsida; order Sapindales; family Rutaceae; genus Zanthoxylum; species Zanthoxylum bungeanum. The sequence goes on along the minus strand of SKCR01022916.1, from coordinate 79,221 downwards.
CCCAGAGAGTGTTAACAACTCCAAATCTATCCCAGTAGATCTTTATTCCTTGAATAAAGGTTGTTACTCCCCAGAATTCTACGGAGAATTTCTATTGAAAGAATATCTATGAAAACCAAGCTTTCACCAATTGTTTTATGGGAATTTCACTGTCAGTGCGCTCTCCCACTAACCTCCTTATATACACAAGAATTATTTCGTTTTGAGTTAAATCATAAACCATTATGATTATTTCAAAACGTCAGTTCCAAGAACCTTATGCTTGCTTCAATCCAAACATGGATTGAATAATCCGCAAACCTTGTTTGTCGGTTATACAAAATCGTCAGAATGTTATAAACATTCTCCAAAAGGTTTCTTTTCAGGAAAGCGATTTTGATTTGAAACTGACATATTCATAAATGAAATATACAGTTATCAACAAGCATCTTCAAAATGGATTTACCATGGCAACAGGTAAAAGGTTGAACCGTTATTAACACAATGTTGATAACGATACCTTTTTCGTCAAAAGCCTAGCTTTGTACGTTGGTATGTTGCCATCCATGTATGTCTTCCTTGAAGACGTTTAATGTACCAATAGGCACAATGCCTTGTGGTACAACTAGTATCCAAAATAGTTGTTATACATGGAATCCATTTCGGACTCATGGCACTTTGCCATAACAGGGAGCCGATACCTCGTATCACTTCCTCAAAACGTAGTCGGTGGATATACCTTCACAAGATTGACATCTTTATGAGGTTAGATCAGAAACCAATACCCTAGGTTGTTTTTTCTGACTCTATCCGATCTACGAAGTTCTTGTGTATTGAAGATTAATGGTATAGATTCATCATTGATGAACTGTTTATGTTCCATTACGGACTTCGTGCCTAGAACAGTATCACTCCGATTTCATCGAGTATCACTATCCTCCCACTGACCACTGCATATCGGTATTCCTCTCAGGAAAAATCGCATGGTGAGCAACAATCACATTGTTCTCATGTGAGATTTACAAGTACTATACTTAAGGTTTCCTTAGGAAAACCTATATTGGCACTTATCCAATTTGGGTCTTTTAGTTTGGTATCATCCAAACGTCATGCCTGGCATACCCAAATTATCAGGAATGAGAAACCCCGTTTCTTCCCTGTTCATATCCTATATGACATCTGTCAAACAGATTTTCATGGAACTTATTCTAAATGAGTTTTGCACTGTTAATACATATCCTATTGAAGGAAACAATAGCTCAAAGCGACTCGTGATAAACCTTATCATGTCCAACAAAATTCGGTTTTAGTTTGGACACACCGTCTAACTGACGTGTCTCGGGAGGAGTCCTCATATGAAAGAACACCGTACTCTTTCATATACATATGAAACTTACTGCTTAAGTATTTTCCAATACGGTCTTACCGTGGCGGCATAATACTATAGCCGATCTGTTTGTCTACTTCGTGTCGAAACTCTAAAGTTTCTGATTTTTATTCTTCAAAAGAGACACAAAACCATAACGTGATGCTACATCTGTTAAGGTCACGAAATATTCATGTTCACATCTAGCCCAGCTAGATATGGGCCCACTTACTTCACCATGAATAGGGCTAACAGATCGGTGGCACTTTACTATTACAAAGTAAATAGTATTTTAGGTACCTTACCTAATAACTAGATTCGCAGACCTTATTTGAATAGTCAAATCAGTCCTAGTACCCACTCTTAAAAAGTGTGGATATACGAGTCTTCTTTAATTGTGTCCTAGACAACAATGCCACAAATAAGTCTCTATTGATCAAATCAATTTGAGCTATTTATTTGTCATTTTATATGTTTGAGATTTTTCTTTATATTCAAAATATAAATTCTGTTATTTACATCTAATGTATTTTATCTCAGTATCATCTTTATATAATAAAACACTTAGTGTTCTATAACATAAAGGTTTTATCCACAATGGATTAAACACTGATATAGAGATAATGTCTCTAGTCAAGCTAGTTACATTATAACAATTCCTAATTTAAGTACATACCCAAAGGGTATTTCCTAAACTTAGGTATCCACGGTCGAAACAGCGACTTTCGTCCCGTTTCCGATTCGCAGAGAAATCTCGGTTTGAAGTCAGTATCCAGCTCATAGCGGATTCTGAACATCAACACATATATTTTATATACCATACATAGTATTTAAAATCCAATTTCAATACTAGTAGTGAACATAACTTTGACAAATATTTTTAAAGTTAGAGCCTCGCCCTTTCTTTAATTCCTCCGTGTCTTCCATATCCAAATGGTAGTCGCTACGGGATATGTCAATTATCCTTTTCAATATTTCACAAACCTTTGGCCAAGCCTTGGGTTTCGGAATATCGAAACGATGTGCACCTTGTGCTACATGCCCAATTGCAAACTTTGACTTTCTCCACTAGAATAGTCAATTAATTCTCCAAGAATTATTAATTGCAACTTTAATACTTTTAAATCTAAAGATAGATTTATTATAAGTATATTAATTAAGCGCTAAAGTCATCATCACATAAATCTTCCAAAGATTTTATGCTCTACTATTTGCTTAATTATGGGCTTAGTCATAATAAGTTATTTTATCAAATAAATTAACCTATTATTATTATTTCCCAATTGAAAATTGAATCATTTAAAACATTTAATCCAAGGATTATATATTTTAAATATTCAACTTTTTATTCTTTCTTGATTTTAATAGTCCAACTATTTAATCAATTTAATGAGGTACTATTCATTATAATGATTACAATAATCCAATTATTTAATCAACTACAATTTTAATATTGATTACTACAATCCAATTATAAAATCAACTATTATTTAATTCAATTATATTGATTACTATAATCCAATTATAAAATCAACTATATATTGAATGAGTTTGTATATAGTCCAACATAAAATATTAGTCCAACTAATACTTTTGATTAATGCGATGAGTAAAATATAAATGAGCGTGTTTAGCGAGTAATTGAACGATTGTTGCAAATTCAATACTTACCTCCCACTATTTTTCATCGAGCCTCTAACCCTCTGTGGAGTACTCGGGAAACCGTGTTTCCTAGTGGGCTAGGATCCTATTAAATAACATACAACCTTGACTTTGGCCAACAAGCTGTATGCTATTTAACTAGGTAGATCTCACAGATCAATTGGATCCAATCCAATTCCTAGATCCGGTTAGGTGGACATCCAAGTCCTAAACATATTACTTATGCCAATGTATCTAATACATTTTCCTAACCTTATCCTCCGAATCATCTAGGCCTTCGCTTTGGCACAACAAACCTAATGATTCCAGTTAAGCGGGACCCATTGACAAGGAAAGTTTCGTAATCAATGTCGTTGGATAAGAAGTGATCTTGACTTTGGCCAACAAATCACAACTTGGATAAGACACCGATGTGGAACAAAACCCTCATGATTCAAATACATCCATAATTGACAAGGTCTTGACTTTGGCCAACAAACCAATGCCAATCGGATCTTGAACAAGAATCATTCAATGGAAGGATAATCGCTTAATATAGAACGATGGTTTCGCGTGCAAATTGGCTACCAATTTAATTATCTTTGTTAAGGTCTCATCATCATACACCTTAAACATGCATTCTAAATACATAATAAAGCGAGTATGAAAATAAATAATAATGATATGCGGATGGATACTTTACACATTGATCCTAGATCAAATCTCTCCCTTTCTCACTCAAGCTAGCACTAGTATTACTTATTCTACCCGTTACACTACACTTCTAAAGAAACCTCATATACATAGAGGGGAATAGGTGAGAAGAGAATACAAGAGAATAGAGGTGATAGGCTGGACACGCAGGTCCAATTTAATAAATCGAATTTATTACAACAATTTCTAAAATTGCCCACCCATCTAATATCCATCCGATATACATTATTCATTCAACACAACCACGTATTCACACACATAAGCATGCTATCATCAATCTAATCAAATTAATTAGCTCGATATTAAGTGATCATCCAATGTTCAAACAACGATTTGATTTTGTTCGAGTCAAACTCGTTTTTGCGAACAAGTACTCAAAGTACGAATTCATGAATAAATTAAACTACATCATTAAATCAAATTTAACATGTATTTAATACTAATTCACTATTCAATTCAAAATTAAACATTACACTTTATTTAATAAACCTTTTACGATTTAAATTCCAAATTAATCGTAACGCGTCTCAAAGACCGATTAACGTCCAACGTCAATTCAATTAAGTCCAATGGGCTTTTAATTGATTTTTTATGGCGTGGACTTTTGGTCAACTCGGGTCAAACTGATAACCAAAGTCCACTCCGGGATTTAGCCCATAAGCCCATAAATCAATCTTGGCCCATTAGGCCCAATTGAACTTTAAAGGTTCATTAGTCGCATTTGGGCTTTATGGTTAAGGTTTGGGCCCAATTGGATCCAATCCATTTGGCATAAATCCAACTTGATAAAATCAAGCCCAATAGGCCCAATACAACATTAGAAGCACAATTTCAAAAATAGGCCCAAATAATTTAATTCAAAAATCCAATTTTCAAATTTAATTACCTAAAGTGCATTACATGATTAATCAACTAAATCAACTTTTCCAAAACACTAAATTAGTCCAATTAATCATTCTTAATTCATTATCACATGTCAAACACACAATATGAAAATCAAACCCATTACATGCTTTAAAGCTCTCGGCCAAGGAGGGATTTTGTGTCCGATTGGGTTTCGATCCAATCGAACCTACAATCGACATCAAATCACCATCCAATTTGATTTCATACACATCCAATGTCACAAAACCAAAAACACCAAGACATTAGGGCAAAGGCACCATTCGGCCAACACAAGTATTTTGGGGTTTTTGTCCAATTCGAAATCTAATCCAATTCGATTAAATTAACGTCAACCTAATCGATTCTAACTCATCAAATGAATTAAAATTCAAAAAATCCAAGATCCCAAAAATACATATACATTCGGCCATGATGTCCATTTTGGGGAAAATAATTCCAAATCATTTTTCGTCAAATTAGTCCAACCAAAATGAAATTAAACATGTTATAAGCATACTCAAACAATCAATTTATTCAAATCATGCTCAAATCACATTTACCCAAATTTTAAGCCCTACAAATTTCATGCTTGAACCTAAGCTCTTGATGCCATTGTTGGTTTTTATTAAGGTCCCAAGATCAAACAAGACATGAAAACATGTGTGAATACATCAACGGAGGTAGCGGAATACTCACATCGATCGGTTGAGTCGATTTGGAGACGAATCAAGCCAAAAAGCCCACTGCCCTTCACGCCAAACTGCTGCAGTTCACTGCCTCCATTTTCAGAATTGAGCTGAGAAAACGAAGCTCTGAGCTTCGTCCGACGGATCCCGGCTCATGGGCGAACCTCCCTACCACCTTCGCAAGACTCGTAGTGTGCTAGCACTTGCGGTTTTTTTGCCACAAAAACCCAACTCTTGCTTCCCTTATTCACGCCAAAATAGCTTCAAAAACCAGTCCCTATTTTTCTGTTTTGGGCGTGAGAGAGGAGAGAAATTTGAGAGAGATGAAGTTGTGTGTATTGGTTGCAAAAAGTGTAAATCAATTATCCTTTTTATATTTTCCAAAAATACAAAATGATTTACCAATTACTTTAATTCAAAATCAAGTAAAAGTTGGAGCCAAAAGAAAAGATGCTTTCCAACAACTTGCATCAACTATTCACATCAACTTTAAGTCATATCAACTTTAATAAAGTGACATGTCTTTCAATCAATCAATCACATCAATCAATCACATCACTCAAAGTGACATTTGATTTGACGCTTGATGTGACGAATGATTTGACGCTTGATGTGACTTGCGTCGCCGCACTCGAATTCGAAATACGAATGCGCTCGCAATCACACTCGGGCTCGGGTTCGTTAATTCCAAATTAACGATTTTTCCATCGCGTCGTAATTAAATGATTACGCCTAGCAAATTCACTATTCACGTCGCTAACGAATTAATTCTAAATTAATTCGTTCGCCCGAATTAAAATCTAATTTTAATTCCGCGTCGAAATCTAATTTTTTTTAATAGATCGAATATATTAATTTATTGATTAATTCCAAATTAATCGTTATCTCTCTCTAGACGATTTTATCCTAGATAAAATATCTCCGTAATTAATCCTAGATTAATTTTCTCTCTCTCTTCTATATAATCCCAGATTATTCAAGAGTGTGAGTTGTGCGTCATCGGTGGATTATCGGGAAGCGACCCATGAGATCTCCGGATAAGTTGGCAGTAAATACGGTCGTCGGAGTATCCGAATCACGTACGTACCAAGTACTACGTTCTACCGATTTACGAGACAAGGTCGACTCCTAGCAAAGCACCAAGTCTACCCAATTCTCCGGACATATCCTTATAAGAATATTAAGATCTATATCAAGCGTAGTATACCATTGTATTGTGCATATCGGTCCAGTATCGGATAATCACGTGCTAGGGCTGGGGCTGGATAAGTGTCTACCCCGTCCGAAGCACATATCGGATGTCTGGTAACATAGTCTCTATAATCGGATATACATGACCTGGTCACAATATCCCGATTGGTTGCGCAACACTCAAGAGCACTAGTACCGTATCCTGCGTGACATCAACTCTAATATGACTGAAGTGACACTTCCGTCTTGACATCACACCAATACCTACGACTCTCTGATAAACCCAGAAGTGGTGTACTCAGAACCTGTTTAAAGTCCCCTACCACCAAAACCAAAGTTTATCGATTATTGTAAGTATTAGCGATGCAAGTCTCAGGTTAAGACTATACACCTACCTTGATTTCGGCCTCCCATAGACACATAGTCATAATACCAATGGGATTCCGAGGGGTCTATCCAGAGCGAAGCTGTTTCCCGTACCATCGGTGAAACACGACCTCCTATCGCACTTGCATAAGTATCCAACACTTATATATATGAGAACTATGCCGTTGTGCCCTCACAACGCACACAAGTGCAATACTATCCTATTCCGCATTATCGATGTCCAGTCTCGATAATACTACGGCTAGGGATATTTAATGATTAATCCTTCGTGGACTGATACTGTCTCATATCATCTCAATCCAGGAACTAATCATATGGACCTCTCTTCATTTATATATCTATGGTGATCTAATCATAATGATGAGAGTGCAATTTCCTTATTACATAGTTAATTTGCTACAACAAACACATGATCTGTGCAAATAGTGACGCTATGGGTCATATTATCCAACAATCTCCAACTTGGCACATAGAGAGTCACTCAAGTGTCCAACACCCGAACTATGTATGGTTCGCTCAAATTGCTGAGGAAAGGTTTTCGTCAGCGGATTTGTTTGATTTTCGTTTGACGCGATTTTTTGATTTTCGTCAGCGATTTTTTGGTACCGCCTTTATGGCTGGATTATGGACAAATATTACCTCTATATGGCTGGTTGGACTTAATTTGACTTAATCAGGATACCGCCAGATTGGTCGGTTGGCAAAATATTATCACAAGTTTATATATTATTTTATGGGAGATATCTAAATAGTAGTAGTAAAAGTAATTCCTTTTACCTTAGCATTTTATTTCATTGTAATTTACTTTTCAGCATTTTACTCACCGCAATTACTTTTCAGCATTTTCATTTTATGTCTTTTAAGTTTTTATTAGCCCTAGTTATGTGTTGTAACTAAATTAGTTATCTGGGGTTGTGATTAAATTCAATATCACTGGTTTATAAGGGGTTAGATTATAGTTTGGGTAATATAAAGATTTATTTATTGAGTCTTAATCTTAATACTTTTTAATTAACTGACCATTAATTAATTTGACTAGGTAAACTTAAAATGAACTAGACATATGGATTTTAAGTTTAAGACCTCAGACTAAATAGCTCACGATCTTCTTTGAGGATAAATAACCCTTTAATAGATTTCCTTACAGGATAGGAATATACTGTGCGGGCGGGGGTAGCCATAATTGGAACTTAATCTTAATGAATCTAGGTAATTTGGTTGACATAGACATATGATTCAATTGGATTATAACTGGGTATTTGTAATTGACCATCGGAAGATGCTTTTACATAATTTAGTATTCCAGGTTAATAAATCAATATATTACCCAACTTTAAGATAACCACTTCATCTTTAAAATGATATTAAAAGAAATCACAACCCTAGATAGTTTTTAATATTGAATTTTCTTCAAATCTACTTTCGAACAATTTTAATTACTTGTCTTTAAATTTAGAATTGTCGTCATTTCAAATCAATAAACAACCTGTTAGATACTAGCAAAAATTTGACCTCATAAAATTAATAACTTAAGGTATTAAGTCCTCGTGGGATCGATACTTTTTATACTACTTGAACGATACGTACGCTTGCGTTATACGTGTGTGTTTACGCCGGTCAAGTTTTTGGCGCCGTTGCCGGGGACTTATTTATCTTTCACTATTAGTTTTAAGGTTAGATACCTTTACTTGTATTTAATTTCTTTTTACTTATTATCTTTTTTTTTTCGTGTGTTTCAGGTTCTCAGATACTTTATGAGACGAACTAGAAGCTTTGAACTCCGACCGCTTGACCCAGAAATTGAAAGAACCATCAGACAGTTGAGAAAGAAAAGGCGAGAAGGCCAAGAAGCAATTGTTAACATGGAACCTGAACCTTTGGAGGTTGCACCACCAATTCCCATTCGAGACAGAACCATTCCGGTGATTGACAGACTCATTTCCTGTATTGTACTTCCTCCATTACCAGCAAATGCGTGGGTGAAATCAAAACTTGCATTCAGATGATTCAGCACTCAGTTCAGTTTGGGGGAAATGCAATTGAAGATCCTAATACTCACATCAGCAACTTCCTGGAAGTTTGCGGCACTTTCAATTACAACCGAGATGCTGAAGAAGCAATGAGACTTCGTGTTTTTCCATACTCCTTGAAGGACAGAGCTAAAGCTTGGCTACATTCACTACCAGCAGGTTCTATCACAATGTGGAACACTTTAGCTACCAAATTTCTTGCAAAATACTTTCCACCAGCCAGAACCGGAAAGCTGAGGAATGACATCACATCCTTTGTACAACAAGATTCAGAAACTCTCTACGGAGCTTGGGAAAGGTACAAAGATTTGCTCCGGAAATGTCCTCACCATGAGATTCCAAAATGGTTTCAAGTCCAAACATTCTATAATGGACTTTATGGGATAATGAGAACCACAATCGATGCTGCTGCTGGAGGAACTTTAATGGCAAAAGGAGAAGATCAAGCGTGGGACTTAATCGAAGAAATGGCCAACAATAATTCCTTATGGCCGACAGAAAGGAGCATGATCCAAAGAATTGCAGGAATTTATGAAAGTGGAGCCAATACAATAGTCAACACCAAGTTAGATCAGATATACAAATTCATGGAGACTCTTACCACTGGATTTACAAGATCACCATATAGAGGAGCACCAGAACCAAACCAACTTGAAGAGACGGTGAATTATGTCAACAACTTCAACAGGCAGGGGAACAATCCATATTCTAACACCTACAACCCAGGGTGGAGGAATCATCCTAATTTTTCATGGAGCAACAATTCAGGGCAAAAGAACTATCCACCACCTGGATTTCAGCAACAGAACAAAGGCCATGAACAGACAAATGAACCAGGAATAGCAGAAGTGATGTCTTTGTTAAAAAAATACGATGCTATGTTTCAGAGCCAATCAGCTTCCATCAAAGCACTGGAGAATCAAATTGGACAACTGGCCAATGCTCAAAGTTACAGACCACCGGGTAATCTTCCTAGTAACACAGAACCAAATCCAAGAAACCGAGGGAAGGAGCAAATTCAAGCCATTACTTTAAAAAGCGGTACTGAAATCAATAAAGATATTGGAGCCAAAACAACTGGTGAGGAAGTTCCAAAAGATACAGTTCCACAAATAGAGGAAAAAGAAGCAAAGGAAAAAGAAGCAAAGGAAAAGGAACCAGAAAGAATCATTCCACTTCCACCTTTTCCTCAGAGACTTCAGAAAAACAAACTGGACAAGCAGTTTGCTCGTTTCCTGGAGGTGTTCAAAAAGTTGCATATCAACATCCCATTCGCAGAAGCCTTGGAAGAAGAAATGCCCAGCTATGTTAAATTCATGAAAGATATTCTTTCACGAAAACGAAGATTGGGAGACTACGAGACAGTAGCACTGACGGAAGAATGCAGTGCCATCATTCAAGGGAAACTTCCTCCGAAGTTGAAAGATCCTGGCAGTTTCACTGTCCCATGCACCATTGGAGAACATTATATCGGTAAGGCTTTATGTGATTTAGGAGCCAGTGTTAACTTGATGCCTTTTTCTATTTACAGGAAACTGCAGATTGGAGAAGCAATGCCTACCTCAGTCTCGTTACAACTTGCTGATCGAACACTCGCATTTCCAAGGGGTGTTGTTGAAGATGTTTTCGTCAAAGTTGACAAATTGATTCTTCCAGCAGATTTCATCATCCTTGACATGGAAGAAGACAAAGAAATACCTATCATTCTTGGGAGACCATTTTTGGCTACAGGTAAAACTGTGATTGATGTGCAAAAAGGAGAACTAACCATGAAAGTGCAGGACCAAGAAGTGACATTTATGTTTTCAAAGCTATGAAATTTTCGAGCGATGAAAAGGAAGAAGAAGAAGAATGCTTCAGAGTTGATGTTATTGATAGTATCATTCAGAATACTGAGCCAAATCCCACGGATACACTTGAAGCTTGCATCACCAATATGACTGACATCGAGCTAGATGCTAAAATCCTGGAATGTATCAACTACCTTGACAAACCATTCCGATTCAAAGTAACACCACCAGTTGAAACCTTGGAACTGCCAAAGAAAGATCGAATCAAGCCTTCGATTGAAGAACCACCACAGCTGGAACTAAAGTTACTTCCGAGCCATCTCAGGAATGCATTTCTTGGAAACTCTTCTGAATAAACGTGTTATTATTTCTTCGTCTCTAACATTGGAGCAGGAAGAAAAGTTGCTGAGAGTGTTACGAGAGCACAAGAAAGCCATTGGCTGGACTATAGCAGACATTCGAGGCATTAGTCCATCATTTTGCATGCACAAAATCTTGATGAACGATGAGTACAAACCCACAGTGGAGCATCGGAGACTCAATCCAATCATGAAGGAAGTCGTGAAGAAAGAAATCATCAAATGGTTGGATGCTGGCATGCATCATTACCCCATCTCAGACAGCAGTTGGGTGAGTCCTATGCAGTGTGTACCAAAGAAAGGAGGAATTACTGTGATTACCAATGAAAAGAATGAGCTAATTCCAACAAGAACAGTGACTGGATGGAGAGTATGCATGGATTACCGAAAACTGAACAAAGCCACGAGAAATGACCATTTTCCGCTACCATTCATTGACCAGATGTTAGACAGACTGGCAGGACATGAGTTCTATTGCTTTCTGGACGGATATTCAGGGTACAATCAGATTGCCATCACACCAAAAGACCAGGAGAAAACTACATTTACATGTCCCTATGGTACTTTTGCTTTCCGCAGGATGCCATTTGGATTATGTAATGCCCCTGCCACATTTCAGCGTTGCATGATGGCCATCTTCTCAGACATGCTGGAGCAGAGTATGGAGGTTTTTATGGATGACTTTTCTGTGTTTGGAGATTCTTTTGACCATTGTTTGCAAATTTGGAACAGTGTTACAAAGGTGCGAAGATACAAACCTGGTACTCAATTGGGAGAAATGCCACTTTATGGTGCAGGAAGGCATTGTTCTTGGACACCGGATCTCACAAAAGGGGATTGAGGTAGACAAAGCAAAGATAGAGACAATTGAAAAACTACCTCCACCAACATCAGTTAAAGGTATTCGAAGTTTGCTTGGACATGCAGGTTTTTACAGGAGATTTATCAATGACTTTTCCAAGATTACAAAACCTCTTTGTAATCTTCTGGAGAAAGATGTGACTTTCAAATTCACCACAGAATGCCAGAAAGCTTTTGAAATCTTAAAACAGAAGCTGGTTTCTGCTCCCATCATAGTAGCACCAGACTGGACCATTCCATTTGATGAAGGTAATGTGTGATGCTAGTGATTTTGCTGTAGGTGCAGTTTTGGGACAACGCAAAGCGAAGGTTTTCCACACCATTTACTACTCCAGCAGAACTTTGAATGAAGCTCAACTCAACTACACAACCACCGAAAAGGAGTTGCTCGCAGTTGTGTACGCTTTTGAAAAATTCTGCTCTTATCTGTTGGGTCCCAAAGTGGTGGTCTACACAGATCATTCAATAATCAAATATCTGATCACAAAGAAAGATGCCAAACCCAGATTGATCCGTTGGATACTTCTTTTGCAAGAATTCGACGTGGAGATTCGAGACAGGAAAGGGACAGAGAATCAGGTGGCAGATCATCTATCGAGGCTCAAAATGAGAAACAAGCTCGAAGTGGAAAAAATTGGCAAAGATTGTCAATCAAAGAAACTTTCAGATGAACAGCTTTTTTGAAACAAACACAGGAAGTCCCTTGGTATGCTGACTATGTCAACTACATTGTGACAGGAAAATGGCCGTTGGAATGGACAACTCAGCAACGGAAAAAGTTCTTCAAAGAAGTCAAACATTATGTCTGGGATGAACCGTACTCTGTTCAAACGGTGTGCTGATCAACTACTGAGACGATGTATTCCACAGGAGGAAATCAACAGTGTTTTGCAACACTGTCATTCATCACCATATGGCGGACACTTCAGCGGAAACAAAACTGCAGCCAAAGTCCTACAATCAGGTTTGTTCTGGCCCACTCTTTTTAAAGATGCTTATCTTTTGCTTTTCAATGTGACAGGTGCCAGAGAATGGGAAATATTTCCAAGAGAAACGAACGAATGGACCGTTGCAAACATTCTAGAAGTGGAAATATTCGATGTATATGGGGTATTGATTTCATGGGACCCTTTGTTCCATCATTCGGAAATTTGTACATCCTGGTTGCTGTAGACTACGTCTCCAAATGGGTCGGTCGAAGCAATTGCACTGCCATCCAATGATTCAAAAGTCGTGATCAAATTCCTGAAAAAGAATATTTTCACTCGGTTCGGAACACCGCGGGCAATTATCAGTGATGGTGTCTCTCATTTCTGCAACAGATACATTGATGCACTCCTATCCAAATACGGAGTTACTCACAAAATTGCCACTGCTTACCATCCACAGTCAAATGGACAGGTTGAGGTTTCAAACAGGGAAATCAAAAGAATCATAGAAAGAACCGTTGGATCAACAAGGAGGGACTGGTCAACAAAACTAGATGATGCATTATGGGCCTACAGGACAGCTTACAAGACACCCATTGGTATGTCCCCATATCGATTGGTGTTTGTTTGGAAAGCGTGCCATCTGCCAGTTGAGCTTGAGCACAAGGCGTACTGGGCACTGAAGAAGTTGAATTTTGATTCACAAGCTGCAGGAGAGAAAAGACTGCACCAACTCAACGAATTGGAGGAGTTTCGTCTACAGGCTTATGAAAATGCCAAATTGTACAAGGAAAAGACCAAAAAATGGCATGACCGAAAAATAGTGCACAGACAGTTGGAACCAAGGCAGCAGGTGTTGTTGTACAACTCGAGGTTAAAACTTTCCCTGGAAAGTTGAAATCTAGGTGGTCAGGTCCATTTGTGATCACTCAGGTTTTACCATATGGAGCTGTTGAGTTATTGGATCCCAATACCAACAACACATTCAAGGTTAACAGTCAGCGTGTCAAGCACTACTGGGGAGAATCATTTGAGCGACAAAAAAAAGTGTCACACTTTCAGATTCAGCATAACGTTCGAGAAGAAGCCAAGTCTGGCTGACGACTTAAAACTTAGCGCTCGCAGGGAGGCAACCCATGCAATTTTGTATATTGTGATTGGTGGTGTGATTTAATTTTGTGTTTAGTTTAGTTTTGCAGATTAAGTCATTTCAAGATGGAAGAAACTCTCGCAAATCTTCACAAGCAATTTCCTTCTCTCCCTCAAAAATCTCTAATGAAAGTTTACAAAGCTCGCTTGGAACGAATGAGACTACTGACGATCCATGGTGTTCCCAATGACATTCGTTGGGTAATTGAAGCACGGATCCGATTGGCAGGTGAGTCTTCTGACTCTTTTATTTCAATATGCCTGGTTTGGAAGAAGCACCTATGCAAAGAAACGTAGAGCTAAGCAAATGGGTGTTTGTTTCAAATGTGCACGATGGAATTGCAATACTCGTTGTCGTTCTTTAGGAATGGTGTCTGATAATCGCGAAGACAAAATTAAATTCATTAGGGGTGGCTTGAGTAAGGAGTCTTTAGATGATATATCTTCGACTCTTGAGACGCATCCCAGTGGATATGTTCACATAGCTTTTCGCAAATTACACACACAATTTCAAAAAGAAAGACAATTGTTAAGTCTCAGGAATCTGACTCAAAAAGACCCTGTTTGCCAGTTTATAAGAAAATTGGATGGGAAGCTTGTCCCTGACGCATAGACGTCGACCAAGCCGCTACTTTTCTTATAATTATTATATCTCTTTATCTTTTCCTAATAATTTGTTTTGTTGTTTTCTTTTTTTTCTCCGACAGATCCAGATCTTTTTGACTATCACGATTTGTTTAACTATAATAATTGTGATTTCGCAGGTACTAGTGCTATTATTTTACTCACCCTTTTCAGGTATTATAAATTCAACTCATCATTGCACTTTTGAAGACATCCAGAGTAAAAAAATGGAAGCCAGTTCAAGAAGACGAGTTGAAAATATTTGTATGTTTTGCGGTAGCACTGTTGGTACTAAACCACAATACATAGAAGCAGCACAGGAATTGGGTTAAGTCTTAGCTGCAAGGAATATGCACTTAATATATGGCGGAGGCAATCTTGGACTAATGGGGATTGTTTCAAAAGCTGTACATGAAGGAGGCAGTCACGTTTTGGGAATCATCCCAAAACCCTTGGCAGAGGCAAATCTTATTGAAACATCAAACGGAGAAGAACTGATCGTACCAGGTATGTCTGAACGACTAATGGAAATGATTAACCGTGCTGATGCTTTTATTGCTTTGCCAGGTGGCTTGGGTACATTGGAGGATTTTTATTGTGTTATCTTGGGCGAACCTGAACATACACCAGAAACCAATTGGACTGTACAACGTTGATGGGTTTTATGATTTTCTTTGTGTGTTATTGATGATGCTCGGAGAAATGGGTTCATATCAAAACCTTTAAAAGACTCCTATTTATTGCCAGAACTGCTCCAGATCTAATTGACCAACTCATAGCCTATGAACCAAAAGTTGACCATATCATTTCAAAGATAAATTGGTCCGAGGACGATCGTGGTAAGAGACGTCGGATTAATCTGGATCTTAACCTTTAATTTCCTGTAGATTTTCAGCTAACCTGGTATTATTTTCTAAACACTTCTTCTACTGTTTAAGATATTGAGGACAATGTCTCATTTAGGTTTGGGGGAGGGAATTAGTTGATTAATACATTGTTTTAGTTTGTGTGTTATTTTATTTTTAGTCCTTAATTTTTCGAAAAATACAAAAAAAAAATTGAAAAAGTTTCAAAAATTACAAAAATATTTTGCATTTTTGTGTTTTTTTATTTTGACTAAAAAGGTGAAATGGTAAGAGATAGCCGAGTAAGGAGTTTCCACTCCTGAGACGTATCTCAAACCTTTTTTCAAAACAAGTTAATTTTTGTTTATTTCATTTGAATTATTTAATTTGTGAATTCTCCATAATACTGACTAAAATGGATCTTCATATGCTCATTTGACATGTATTATCAACAAACATAGAAACATACGGACATGAGCTAAAATTGAAAAGTTTGTAATATTCAGTGCTCTAGTTTAATTTGGAGGAAACATCTAAAAAAGTGATGAATAAAAAAAAAAAAATCCGAGATCCGAGTTATTAAGTCTGTAAGGGTGTTTTAACACCTAATGCCCTAAAACCAACTGGTTTGGGAGTCATTGGCCCAAAGCTCGCTACATGGATCGAAGATGCTGCAAATATATATATATATCTGAAGTCTGGGTAATTAAGTTCGTAGGGGTGTTCTTAACACCTGGTGCCCTAAAGCCAACTGGTTTGGGAGTCACCGACCCAACACTCGCTACATAGACGGAAGGTATTGTATATAAATAAAAAATAGAGAAAAATCAAAGAAAAAATCAGAAAAATCAGAAAAATTATTCCGTTGCTATAAAAAGGTGTGAAATCTAATAGAACTTTAGGACAAAAATATTACACTCTTATCAACTGCACTTATGACTGTTGTGGGCAAAAATGAGTTGTTTAATATTTTGTTGGCTGTGTATATGAAGAATGGTAAAAATAATCGGAGAATTTACTTATTCGGTAATTTAGAAAGAAACAAAACAACTAGTAACTTGGAGTAGAAGTTTCACCTGATTAGTTACTAACTTCTTTATTCTCTTTTCGCTTGTCTTTTTGCTTTTGTGTGCATTAATTTTAATACCTTTTTACTTTTGTAAAATGTTTGTGGGTATCATTGCTGTAAACCCTCACGAGACTACAACTCATCCACTAGGGACACCTATGGGTTTAAAGGCTTGTTGCATACGCTAAATGCAACCGTGATCCCTACGAAAGTGGCTTAGTTAAATTTTATTATGTTATTTTATGTTTTGCTCGAGGACTAGCAAATTGTTAGGTTTGGGGGTGTGATGAGTGGTATTTATATCACTATTTCCCACTCATTTATCCTAATATTGTGTATAGTGTTTTGTGTTATTCTGTAGATAAATAAAGTTTCAGGACATTCTGGAGGTGATTTGGGGCAAAACAGTGAAAATTGGCGAAAAATGGCATTTTGGTAAATTCCAGCGTCGCGACGCCCAGACCTTCAGCGGCGCGACGCCCAGCATGCGCCGAATCTGCTAACATACACCGGGTCAACGGATCAGAATTTGAGAAGTTTGACTTTGCTAACGTGCGACGAGCCACGTGTCACCATTACAACCAATCTGCTAACATGCACCGTGCCACGTGGCATCATCATACGCTGCCGACACTCATCATAGCCACGTGTCGCCACGTCATCATCTATGTCAGCAGTCAATGAGTCAACTTCGCCATGTGTCACGCCACGTCATCAGCCACGTCACAAGGTCAACCAACTCAACTTGCCACGTCAACATCAGCCAATCACAGCGTGACACGTGTCGCCACATGTCGCAATTCTATGGTACCGAAAATTGAACAGTCAGCCGCCTTGCCACGTCAGCATGACGTCATCAATGACGTCATCACAATAATTGAGTCTTAGCCGCCTTGCCACGTGTCACGTTAACAGTCAGCCGCCGTGCCACGTGTCGCCTCTTCAGCATGCCACGTCGAACTGTTCCAGCGTCGCGATGCTGAAACCAAATTTTGCCTATAAATTCAGATTCAAATTTCAGAATTCGAGACACAATTCTCTCTCTTCTATTCCGTGTAATGAGAGAGTTTCTCTCTCTAGAATCCTTAGTTTTTAATTTTTTACTTTTGTAATTAATTTTTAATTACGTTTTGTAATAATAGTAATTTACTCTCTTTACTTTTTACAGTTTTTACTATTCACATGAGGAGGTAACTTTCCCAGCTAGGGTGAAAGGTAATTCTTTTACTGTTACTATTTAGATTAATCTCCCTTAAAAATAATATATTTACTATTTAAAATACTGATTAATAAAGGATACCGCTATATTGGTCGGTTGGCAATTCAATTAATCTGGTTTAAACCTGACTAATCAAGGAAACCGCCAGATTGGTCGGTTGGTAAATTTATTTTCTGTTGTTGAACCTGATTAATCAAGGATACCGCCAGATTGGTCGGTTGTAAATTTATTTTGGTACCTCCTTTATGGCTGGATTATGGACAAATATTACCACCTATATGGCTGGTTGGACTTAATTTGACTTAATCAAGATACCGCCAGATTGGTCGGTTGGTAAAATATTATCACAAGTTTATATATTATTTTATGGGAGATATCTAATTAGTAGTAGTAAAAGTAATTCCTTTTACCTTAGCATTTATTTCATTTGTAATTTACTTTTCATTTTTACTCACCGCAATTACTTTTCAGCATTTTCATTTTATGTCTTTTAAGTTTTTATTAGCCCTAGTTATGTGTTTTAACTAAATTAGTTATCTGGGGTTGTGATTAATTCAATATCACCGGTTTATAAGGGGTTAGATTATATTTGGGTAATATAAAGATTTATTTATTGAGTCTTAATCTTAATACTTTTTAATTAACTGACCATTAATTAATTTGACTAAATAAACTTAAAATGAACTAGACATATGGATTTTAAGTTTAAGACCTCAGACTAAATAGCCCACGATCTTCTTTGAGGATAAATAACCATTTAATAGATTTCCTTACAGGATAGGAATATACCTGTCGGGCGGGGGTAGCCATAATTGGAACTTAATCTTAATGAATCTAGGTAATTTGGTTGACATAGACATATGATTCAATTGGATTATACTGGGTATTTGTAATTGACCATCGGAAGATGCTTTTACATAATTTAGTGTTCCAGGTTAATAAATCAATATATTACCCAACTTTAAGATAACCACTTCATCTTTAAAATGATATTAAAAGAAATCACAACCCTAGATAGTTTTTAATATTGAATTTTCTTAAAATCTACTTTCGAACAATTTTAATTACTTGTCTTTAAATTTAGAATTGTCGTCATTTCAAATCAATTAAACAACCTGTTAGATACTAGCAAAAATTTGACCTCATAAAATTAATAACTTAAGGTATTAAGTCCTCGTGGGATCGATACTTTTTATACTACTTGAACGATACGTACGCTTGCGTTATACGTGTGTGTTTACGCCGGTCAATGAGAGGGAAAATTAATCTAGTATTAATTACGGAGATATTTTATCTGGGATAAAATATCTCCGTAATTAATGAGAGAGAACGATTAATTTGGAATTAATCGGGTAAATTAATTATTCGATATACTAATCGAAATTAGATTTCGACGCGGATTGAAATTAAATTTAATTCGGGCGAACGAATTAATTTAGAATTAATTCGTTAGCGACGTGAATAGTGAATTCGCTAGGCGTAATCATTTAATTACGAAGCGACGGAAAATTCGTTAAGTTGGAATTAGCGAATCCGAGCCGAGAGTGATTGCGAGCGCATTCGCATTTCGAATTTGAGCGCGGCACGCAAGTCACATCAAGCGTCAAATCGCTAGTCGCATATCATTGTCAAATCACTTGTCACTTTGAGTGATGTGACATGACATGTTGTCACTTTATTAAAGTGAATGGATTTGATGTGAATAGTGAAAGGTGATGGTTTGAAAGTTGATAGGACTTGTACCTTTTGACTTTTGAATTAAAGTATAATATATGTTTTATTTATTTACTTGGTAAATGAAATAAATAAATATATAAAGGCTTTATTTTCTCTCTCCCAAGTGGTATTTCACGGTTTTGCAGGAAACCATTTTTCCTCTCATTTCTTCTTCTTCATCCACGGCTTTGAGCCAATTTTTGTTCTCCAATTTTCTGGTTTGACCGAATTTGTGAGAAGCAAAGGAAGAAGAGTAGTGCTAGCACACACATGGGTTATATTAAAGTGATAGGGCAGTGAACTCTTGAGCTTGGAATCTACTTTGGAGCTTGAAGCTTGGAGCTTCCATGGAGACCACCCATGGCCGATTTTTGGAGACACAAAGAGGACCAAAACCGAGCAGCCCCTGCTGTTTTTGGAGGCCAAACCGAGCACCAACAAAGAGGAAAACGTATCTTGTTCTTCCTAGCATCAAACCATTCAATGTGAGTATGAATTCCGCCTTATTCCTTTGATGTATTCATGCAAATTTTATGCTTGATTTCATGATCTTGGGACCTAATATAGAAACTCAACATAACTATCATAAGAACTCTAATTAAAATAAAGAAAGAAAAAGACTTACTTGAACCGAAGACTCCTCCAGTCCTCCCTCCAATCTACAAGCTTTTCTCAAACTCAGCAAGCTCTTCCACGTTCCAAAGAGCCACCCAAGTGTGTGGCCTCCAAAGATGCACACACTAAAGCCAAAACTCAACGGCAAGACTACGCCTTGAGTGCACATGTATTTTGCCCTTGGTGCTAGCCTAGGCAAATACCTCAAAAATTTTAACTCGAGGTTCCTCTAGTCAATTAGACTTAAGGATCCTCAAAATCAGTGGCTTACTCTTAAACTTTAGAGCTGCTCACTTATATAAACCAAGATATGAAAGGTTTGGTGCAAAAATTTGTAAAGAATTCAATGGGTTTATATAGTTGCTCCAAAGACAACAAAATTAATTAAGAATCCGATGTGGGATAAATGCTAATTTAATCTTAGCCATTGGATCTTAATTTAGTGGTTTAATGAGATTATAAAACCCTAATAAGAGTTTGGGCCGAATTGGAATTCAAATCAAATAACAAATAAAAAAAATTTACTATTCACGTTCCAATTTATTAGTTTGTGTGAGCTTAACATATGCGTCACATCCCCAAACTCCTAGATAACTAAGACTAGGACGTTTCCCAGACCATAACTCATATGGTGTTTGACTAACAGTCTTAGAAGGAACTTGGTTTAGTAGTAGTGTTGCAGTTTCTAAAGCAAGACCCCAAAATGAAAGAGGTAGATCCGTGCCTGGCATCATTGATCGGACTAGATCTAATAATGTCTGATTTCTCCTTTTGGAGACCCCATTATGCTGTGGAGTTCCCGGAGGAGTCCACTGCAAAACAATGCCATTTTCTCTCAAGTAATCTTGAAATTCGTCGCTTAAATATTCACCACATCGGTCAGACCTTAGTGACTTAATACTTTATTAAGCTGGTTTTCTACTTCAGCTTTGAAGACTTTGAATTTCTTAAAGGCTTCATATTTGTACCGCATAAGGTACACATACCCATATCGCGAGTGATCATCGATAAAGGTAATGAAGTAGGAGAATCCACCTCTAGCGGTGACTGACATTGGACCGCATACATCAGAGTGTATGAGTTCTAATGTCACCGCTGCACGCTGTCCTTTACCTTTGAAGGGTAATTTGGTCATTTTACCAAGTAAACAAGACTCACAAGTTCCATAAGGTTCATATTTGAATGGTCTGAAATACCCATCCTTATGTAGCTTAGTTAATCTTGTTTCATTGATATGATCTAAGCGACTGTGCCATAGAAGTGATTCATTGAGATTATTCGAGTAAACGTTGTATATATTAGAGGTTGAACATTCTTTGTTAGTTTGTAAGACATAGATACCATTATTCAAATTACCATCTCCATATATTATTTCATTGAAATAAATAGAACATTCATTATAACTTATTAGGCATGAAAAGCCTTTATTACATAAAGAAGAAATTGAAATGATGTTCTTTACTAGAGAAGGTACATAAACACAATCTTCTAAGTTTAAAACTAAACCATTCGGCAAAACTAATGAATAAGTCCTCATGCACAATGCAGCCAGTTTTGCTCCATTACCCTTGCGTAAGTCAACCTCCCCATGACGGAGTCTCCTACTGTTTCTCAGGCCCTGTACATTGTTACACAAGTGAGTCTCACAACCGGTGTCAAGCACCCAAGTAGAAGGTTCAGAGTTTTGAGAATATAGTTCAATAATATACAACATACCTGAAGCATTGGGCTTATTGGCCTCTTTGGCATCCCTAGCTTCCTTAGCTTTCAAGAATCTGCAGTCTTTCTTCCAATGACCCTTCTTTCCACAAAAGAAACATTTCCCCTTTCCCATTTTCTTCTCCACCTTACCATTGGGCTTTAGGTGATCTGGAGCCTTGGCATTGCCCTTATTTTTCTTTGGGCCTCGTGGCTTCAGGTCCGTACCAGTAAGCATGACAGAGGTTTTAAGCTCCGGTTTCAAGTCCTTCTCTGCTTGCTTTATCAGATTGTGTAATTCTGCTAAAGTACCTTCTTTATTAGACCGATGAAACTGCATAATAAAGTTAGAGAAGTCTTTTGGTAAGGACTGAAGAATTAGATTGTGACCTATCTCATGATCCATGATGAACCTGAGGTTGGCCAATTTTTCAATATGGCCAATCATCTTAAGTACATATCCACTAACAGATCATTCATTATACCTTGTTTGGAATAAGGCACATGACACTTGGAATATCACGGTATGAACGGAAGTTGCATACAATTCCTTCAAATGAAAGATGATGGTTTGAGCATCCATATCTTCGTGAGCTTTCTGAAGTTCAACTGACATAGAGCCAAGCATTATGCAAATTACTTGCTCATCATCATCGACGTGTTTCTTCCAAGCATAAAATGTATTTTGGTCAGCATCATCTGCGGGTTCATGGGGAAATGGTCTTTCAAGAACATAGAAAATCTTTTCTTATCGTAAGACAATTTTAAGGTTTCTAAACCAGTCATTGTAGTTGTCCCCTTTGAGCTTATGCTCATCAAGGATGGAACGAAGTGATACTTTGTTTGCCATTTGAATGTTTGTTAAATATTTTAACCCACCTGTTAAGAGAGAATGTTAAAATTAGGAATATGTTTTCATTAATGTTTCATAATAACATGGGCTTTTAATATTATGAAGTTGCTCACACTCAATTATTTTAAAATTTTAAGCAAATCGCATCAACTCCAATATAATGGATTTCTTGTGGGCAAGGATCCCATTATCATCATTTCATAACTCCGACTAGGGCTGGTCATTATAAAATATGATAATTAGGTAGGTTCCCAACCAATTTATGATATAAATCACAATTCATTGATCATTGGGTTGGGCAATCAAACATGCCATAGCTTATGCTAGTTTTTGTAGACACCCAATCTTTGCCACTAAGTTATAAGACTATGCCTAAGGGTCGCTGCGTCTTATGACTCAGAAAAGTCAAACCATTGTCAATAGTATGATTTAGGGACAAATTGGTATTGGTCAGTCTGGTAAAGCCTAGTCCAGCCAATACGGTTTAAGCCCTTTGGGTCTATACTTTACAATGGGAGGCAAATTTTAGACTTAATTATTATTGAGGATTTTAGCAAGTTTAAGTGAATAACTGTCAAATGGATTCCTCCATTGAAAATTCCCCAGAGGGAGGGTGGAGCAAACTCTCTTAAATACCCTTACCTCTTAGGCTCTTATTTCCTTGGTGACGGGAATAAATAATAGATCCTTCAAATTAGTCTAACACTTTAAATATGCTTTAAGGTAAGCTTTGAGTAAATGATTATCTAGATGTCTTCACAGCTTTTCCTTTTGGCTATAAAAAGGTAGTGAGTGAAGGAATACACCAAATCATTATCTAACTCTAGTAATACCTTTGGTTAAATTAACTTTAGTTTGGAAAGTTTTATTAACGCCTTAGTCCCACCCCACTTGTATCTTTTATAATGTCTTTTATTATAAACAAGTGATTTATATTTATCAGCCTTAAAGGTAATAAATCTCTAAGTTCATCACAGAGTAATTACTTAGCTAAGGGATAAGCAATACACTCTCTATTTCCTTAGAAAGTCTCTAGATGCTTGCACCCTAAAATAATCATGTCAATTCTAATCATATATAGAATCATCAAGCATATGAGTTTTAATATGTTGGAATTATTTTAGGCATTAAATAACTTTGATTAATATTAATTATGATATTGCATTTTATTTTATTCAAATAAATTTACTATTAATGTTTTTTTACAGAGCGTGAACTTTAATCTTAGCCATTGTATCTTAATTTAGTGGTTTAATGAGATTATAAATGCTAATAGGAGTTTGGGCTGAATTGGAATTCAAAACAAATAACAAATAAAAATATTTACTATTCACATTACTATTCACATTACTATTCATGTTTTTTATTTATTTATTTATTTATTCCAATTCCCAAAGTGCCCCTATCGTCATTCACCAATCCCTAAGCCACTATGGAACCAAATAAATGATCTGTTCAATAATTAAACACATTGAACCATTTATGAACAATTCCTAAAGCAATCATATATGTTGTTAAATTTGTATTGTGCATTGTTAACCATTGATTTCGACTTTGTTGTGTGTGACCTTTTGGGTTCCCCTCAAGTTGGACATGAAATGAATCGTGATAATTTAATCGAACATAAATTATCCTCCGATCAGATGGTCGTTCGATTTCAATGACCAAGGTTGACATCTCGCAACATGCCAAGGCCCCCAAATGAGAAGGAAAGATATATATACCCATTCTGTATGCGATTTACATATGATACGGTCCATCGCCTCACTATATCCCCACCGTTTGACCTAGGGTATGGAAAGTGTATACCTATATAGTCAAAGGTATGATGTTGATAGTGTCATGAATCATGTTAACCAAAGAATCTCACATGATTCTTCCGCTGCGGCCACAGTCTCAAGTACTGATCACACATATCAACCCGTGAACTGGAATACTACTCTTATAAGAAAATATTATCCGAGAGAGTGGCGATTCTCTGTTGTATCTTTACAAACTTCATGTGTTTAAATAAATGACCCAATCATACCCTTATGACCGGATCTTTTGAACTGGGGAAAGAGAATGTCAAAGTTATTTGATCCAAACATAAGATTGTAAAGACCTCAAGTCTAAAGACTAGTCATACAATCGATACATGAAAGTTCTCACAGACACATGGGATAAACATTCCATGTGAAAACTTTCGGCGGTCAGTTCGATGGACATGAGCAACTCATGCATCCATGTGATACACCAAGAGTTTCCATGAATTTGCATATCTGATCCAGCTTGGCATTCATTACTGTGTTGGCTCCAACTTCGTAAATTCCTGCAATTCGTTGGATCATGCTCCTTTCTGTTGGCCACAAAGAATTATTGTTGGTAATTTCTTCAATTATGTCACAGGCCTGATCTTCTCCTTTTGCCATTAAAGCTCCTCCAACAGCAGCATCAATTGTGGTTCTCATCAGCCAGAAAGTCCATTGTAGAAGGTTTGGACTTGTAACCACTTTGCAATCTCATGGTGAGGACATTTCCGGAGCAATTCCTTGTATCTCTCCCAAGCTTCGCAGAGGGATTCTGAGTCATATTGTACAAAGGATGTTATATCATTCCTCAGCTTTACAGTTCTGGCTGGGGGAAATTACTTTGCAAGGAATTTGGTGGCAAGAGTGTTCCAAGTTGTGATGGAACCTGCTGGTAGTGGTCCTACATTTCATAAGGTTTTTGTTTGCTCGGATAATGTAAAGGACAATCATTTCATTGGTGAATTGATAAAAAAAGTTATAAATGAAGTTGAATAATATAATATAGTTCAAGTAATTACTGATAATACTAGAAATTATAAAGGAGAGGGAGAAATTATTAAAGGGTTATTTCCACATATTTATTGAACACTATGTGTTGTTCATACTCTCAATCTTACATTGAAAAATATTTATACAGTAAAAAAAATGTTGAGAATAATTAGGAAACCTATGAAAATGTTGTTGGATCTCTTATATTCATAGAGATGTCCTGCAAATCAAGAATTTCATTATAAACCATTCTATGAGATTAACAATTTTCAATAGATTTGTTCCTTTGAAATTATTTTTAGTAGCAGAAAATAAGATTTGCATAAGTTATTATAATGCTTAAGAGATTTAAGCACACCGTGGGCACTGCATTTTTGCATGTAAGTCCCTATGATGAGTCTCATTTGGAGACACTACCTTTTAAGTGACGGAAGTCGCAGGAAACGGACGTCGGAAGGGGGAATTTAAAATAAGTATGTCAAAAGATTCAATTCACATGTTCACTGCTTTCGTTCGTGCTGCGTTCGTTAACACGTTCGAACATCAAGCAGATTACGGGCATTCGTGTGTAGCGTTTGAATCGGCGTTCGAACGGTGTCGGTACTTCTGGTTTTGCTGCTAGCCTCACACCCAAGCCCAATTAGCCCACCAAAGCCCATAAAACATATCCAAATTAATAAAACACATATTTAACACATGGTGAAATTAAAACAAATCTAAAAAATCACATACCAAATTAAAGTAAATCAAATAAAATATGTCCCTACT
The DNA here is from genome assembly GCA_019454045.1 of Zanthoxylum bungeanum. Classification (NCBI taxonomy): domain Eukaryota; kingdom Viridiplantae; phylum Streptophyta; class Magnoliopsida; order Sapindales; family Rutaceae; genus Zanthoxylum; species Zanthoxylum bungeanum. The sequence goes on along the minus strand of SKCR01022916.1, from coordinate 53,067 downwards.
TAAATAAAACAAATCTTGTCCCCAATCAAATATAAATTTTCCTTGTAAAACACTAATTGGTCCCTTTCCTTTTCAAACATGGATTCACCCTTGCCTATAAAAAGAAGCCTTCACCACACATCCAAAAGCTAGCTCATTCACACAAAAAGAAAAGCCCTAGTATTCACGCCAACCACAAGTAAGAAGCAACAAAGAAAATTCTCTTCTCCTCTCTTCACATTGCCGAGAACATCACCCCAAATTCCCCTCCCATTGTCGTAAAAAACCACAACCCAAGACACCATCTATATTGCCGCACAAACCACGGAAAATAGCAGCCTCATACAGCCCCTAAACAACCGAAAACACACCCTAAAATAGTAGCTAAAATCACCAAAAACAGTAACAGGAACTGCACTCTAAAACCCCTAAAAGAAACCGCAAAATAGCAGCCCCTAACCCCTTTAAAAACCGCAAAAACAGCAGCAAAACAGCAGTAAAACTGAGTCAAAACAGTAGCCCGAACAACAAAATAGTGAGGGAAGACATGAACCGGAGGAGCCGCAGAGCATTAACCCTTCCGACGACCGTGTACGGTACTTTCGAGAGACGATCTAAAAGGTTAGACCTGAGGGCACCATCTTTTAATTATCTTTATTCTTATTTTAATCATTTATCGAATTTTCTTCGCATGAGAGTCGTTGATTGATGTGTGTTGTGGCCATTGAATGAATGGAAAATGTGTCGTCTCTTATGGTATATAGGATGGAAACCCAGATGTAAATTCCGTAGCTGAATCCGAATGGACGATAGTGCGGTCTGTACTTGGGATACAACACCATGTACCACTTGAGCAAGCAGCACGTATTTCGATATGTTTTATATTGTTCATTTGTTATCCGTATTTTTATATTCCGCCATTTTACTTTATGTATGTCGTTTGTTTGTGTGTTGATATAGTGCGCATGGGCTTAGTATGTTGGTCTAAAGGTTTTCAATTTGAGGGAAGAAAATGCCAAAATGCTACCTTTACGCCAATACTTTGCCGCGCCGGACAAGGTATGCTTGGTTAGATGTGAGATATGTTCAACCGAGCATACGAAGTTCTATATTGTTGTCTTTACTTTCTATGCATTGTGATGTGATGCGCATGGCCTAACTAGGGTGGATTAAAGGTTCTCTATTCGAGGGAAAATGCCTGAAGGCTACCTTACCACGATGTTTTGCCGCGCCTTTTGTTATGTCATTGACTTTATGCATATCATTGTTCTGTTTATGCATGTATTGCATTCTAATGCGCATGGGCTTAGTATGTTGGTCTAAAGGTTTTCCATTTGAGGGAAGAAAATGCCAAAAGGCTACCTTTACGCCAATATTTTGCCGCGCCAGACAAAGTATGTTTAGTTGGATGTGAGATATGTTCAACCGAGCATACGAAGTTCTATATTGTTGTCTTTACTTTCTATGCATTGTGATGTGATGCGCATGGGCTAACTAGGGTGGATTAAAGGTCCTCTATTCGATGGAAAATGCCTGAAGGCTACCTTACCATGATGTTTTGCCGCGCCTTTTGTTATGTCATTGACTTTATGCATATCATTGTTCTATTTATGCATGTATTGCATTCGAATGCGTATGGGCTAACTATGGTGGATTAAAGGTCCTCTATTCGAGGGAAAATGCCCGAAGGCTACCTTTACCACGGTGTTTTTCTGCGCCGGACGATGTATTCTCGATTGAATGGGAATGAGTTCAATCGAGCACACAAGGTCTTACATTGTGCGTCTGTGTATGCGTTTGCATCGTCTATCATGCATCGGGTCATGTCCCGTTCGAACGCGTTCTCGAACGCTATACGAACGCGAACTTTATGTTTCCCGTTCGAACGCGCTTACAAACGCTACTTGAACGCTCACGTATTTCCTTGTTTTATCAAGCATCAGGTCTGGTCCCGTTCGAAAGCATTCTCAAACGCTATACGAACGCGAACCTTCTATTTATCGTTCGAACGTATTTACGAACGCTACTTGAACACGCATGCATTTTGTTTCATCAGGTCTTGTCCCGTTCGAACGAGAACCTTTTTTTTACCGTTCAAACGCGTTCTCGAACGCTACACGAACGCGCATATACTGAACTAAGTCTTTTTCATCACGTCATGCATAATTGTTTCTTAGGTGATTTCTCTTGTATCATGTAATTAATCATACTATTTTATATTCCTGCATTTATCTATTTGATGTGTTCATAAGATGGTATTCAAGCATGATTAGGCCGTTAGTATGAATCTTGGTTCTTAAGCATGATTTAGCCTATTTAGTTGTTCATTTTCAAGCATGAATAGTCAATTATTTTGCCTTTGGAATTTGCATTATGTTTAGGTTGTTCTTTGTTTTCCGCATTATATGATCGAAGTATGTTCATGAGATTGCCGTGTGCTATTGCATGTTTGCCATTATGATAATTGCTTTCATGCATTTGAACTTAAAAGTAGAATACTCATGGAAATATGTTGCGTAGATTCGATTAAATTATTGCACAAATCATTTCATTACAAGTGGCATAAGTAAGGGACCATTCCGAACCCAACGGTTTGAGGTCTTCCCTTCCGAGGGGTGAGTGCGGCCTTAAATCATTTTTCCCGGTTCACATCGGGTGGCGACTCCATTATTCTCCGGTTAGTCCCCCGTGGGCTACTCCGTACTCCCAACCGGGCCGCGAGCCCGGAACAGCATGCGTCGCCCAGTTTCTATGTCCCACACACACTAAGTGTGGTCTACAGTCAATGGTGATTAGTGAACCATAGTTTTCTTATCTAAAGGATGATCTAGACAAATCTAATTTTGTAAACGATACAATTCTTGATGACTTTTGGTAGGATCAAGTTGATTATATGCTCTCTTTCACTAGACCTATTTATGATATGATTAGAGCTTGTGACACTAATAAACCATGTCTCCATTTGGTTTATGAGATGTGGGTTTCCATAATTGAAAATGGAAAAAACGCTATATATAAGCAAGAAGGCAACAAATTAAATGAATAGTCTTTTTTTGGGCTGTGGTGTACATAATTTTTATTGATCATTGGATAAAGAATAATGAACCTCTTCAATGTTTATCTCATTCATTAAATCCAAATTAATTTTTATTTCTATTATTGAAGTTTAATTAATTATTTTTATGAAAAAGACTAACATGATAAATGTATGTTTATAAATTGAAGGTATTATAGTAATAAATGGTTGAGTGAAAATTCTTCCAGTGTTTGCTTCATATAAGGATACATAGATCTCTACAGAAAAGAGTAAATGCATCAAGAGATTTTTTTCTGACTTGATCTATCACACAAGAGTTAACATTGAATTTGCTAATTTCTCACTTAAAATGGGAGACTTTGCAAATTCAGATTTTCTTCATGATAGGTAAAATTTTAATTAACCTATTACTTTATTTCATTGATAAGTTGTGTCAGGTAACTGAACTATGCTTAGAAATTAGAATACAGAAAGATATTTTACCAAATATTGTTTAAATAGATATAATAGGGAAGCTAAGTGTTGGTGGGCTATTCATGGTACAAGTACTAATTTTCTTCAAAAAATAGATTTTAAATTTCTTAGAACCATATTCTTCATCTTGTTGTGAAAGAAATTGGAGTACATATTCATTTATCAACTCGGTGAGAATGAGTAAATTGACTCCAAAATGTACAAAATATTTGGTTTTTATTCATAACAATATTTGACTTTTATCACGAAAAAACTCACAGTATTATGTTGAACAAACTAATATATGAGATTTAGATGGAGATGAATTTGACTCTTTTGAAGATGTTGTAATACTTGAAGTTTTCATCATTCGCTTGATGAACTAGGGATGGAAGATCTAATTTTCACGAATGATGTGGAAGGTAACAAAGAATAGGACGATGTATTGCAAGTAATTTGTTCCAATTAATTTTAATTTACAAGTTAATATTTTTCTGAAAAGAGCTCACCAATATTTAATTAGTTTAAAGTTTACATTATTATTTGTTTCTTCAAATTTATAATATTTATGTGTGTGTATGCAAGCGTGCGTGTGCGCGAGCATGTGTGCGCGTGATAGGCTCATGTGTGTGCACGCGTGTGCTTTTATGCGTGTGTGCGTGGGCATGTGTGCGTGTATGAGTGTGCGTGCTTGTGTACGGAAGTGTTCTATGTGCGCGTATACGTGTGTGCATGTATGCACGTGCGTGTATGCGCGCACGTGTATATGTGCTTGTGCATGCGTGTGTGTGTGAGCACGTGCGCATGTATGCTTGTGGTGCGTGTGTGTGAGCGAGTGTGCACGTGTGTGCGCGCGAGCGCGCTTGTGTGCATATGTGTTCGTGTGTGTGCGTGTGCGTGCATGTGTGTGCACGCTCGTGTGTGTGCGTGTGTCCATGTTTAGCATTTATTTATTGTGTAATTATGGAGAACTTTCATTTAGAGATAATCTTTACAGTAATGAAATTTTAATTTCTTATATGTCATTTTTTTTGTAGTTGCGAATAACATAAATGATTATGTTAAGTAATTATATTATTTATGGTCAAACTTAGCTTTTCATTCATTTTGTTTAAATCGATATTATTGTTATTATGTTGAAATCCATATTTTTAAATAATTACATTATTCAGATATATACACACATATAAAATTATTTTATTTTGTGTCCTAGTTTTTTTATAAAATGACGTTTCTGTAGGTTATATGCCCTAAATCCAATTGGTAGTTTATTTATAAGTATTGTTTATAAATAATTTTGACTACTTGTAACATAAAGTCTTTAGAATGATAATTAAATGAATTAAATTTAATTAATTTATGAGATCTCGTCATTTTTAAACGTTCCCAATTGTAGGATTATCAACACTAGGACATTGATAAATCTAAATTAGCATTTGTTATGTCGCTCACTTGGAAAAGAAGATATATTATCTCATAAACTATTAGTAAATGTGTTAACTTAGTCTAACATTTGAATGCTTGTTGGAGAACAAGTACATCGATCTGACCCGCTTGAGAACCCATATGGAGTGTTATCCACATGTCTATGAGATTTCTCTTTGTTAGGATAGTATACATTATCCTTAAACTTGAAGTATCCACGATACCTTATATGTGGATCATATATGCTTTGACATTACACCTCAATAGTCCATAGCGAGATTGCGCATATGGTTATGATTGGGCAATATGAAAAGCATACGAAGGTTGTGAGGGATCAATTAAGGATTCACCACTTTGGATAAAACACTAAATATATATATTATCAATTTAAGTCAAAGTTCTAATAATTATGATTTAATATAGTAGAGATTTTTCGTACTTAGAATTGTTGGCAGGATATGTATGAGGCAAAATGATTGAATCATATGTAATCGTATATGAAATAGGTTTCACTAAAGTTAGTATTCTTTCTCAATTGGGGATCATGATGCATTGTTAGATGCTGCTCTTGATCTATGGAAATTAGTTTCTTAATTAATAAGTTAATTAAGGATAAATTAATTAGATTAATTTTTCTAGACTTCAAAAGTTTATAACTATCTCCATTGTCAACATAAGAAACAACCTAATGGGTCAAATATTGATGAGTTAAAGATAAATTATGTACAATTAAGTTCTAGTACTTAAATGTTAAGTATTTAACTTTTGGGGTAAATTCATAATTTCAAAAATATGGACAAAAATGTAAATCTGGAAATTAGGAATTGTTTCCTAATTTCCAAAAGTACAGAGACCATTTTATAATTTCTAAAATTATATGGGCTAAAATATAATAAAGCAAAGTATTGCTTAAATTATAATTTCAGATTTTTAGTATCTTAATTTGATTAGGAATGATAAAATTTATTAATTAATTTAATTAAATAAAAGGATAAATAGTTATTTTACTTAGGATGAATTAAGATTCCTATTATAATGGGATTAAACTCTATCCCTATCTAAATACTCCAAATTTGATTAGGAGCAAAACAGCTAGATCTAAAACCTATAAGTCACTCTCATATGGCCGGCCATAATATATATATATATATATGAATTGACAAATAAATTTTGATTTATTTAATTAAAAGAATTTGCTTTAATAAAAGTAAATATGAAAATTTTCAAAATCCTAAAAAAAAATCTATTTTCTTAAGTTAGTGTAATATCCCGGTCAATCACGGCATATCCAGTATAGAAATTCATTATACATAACATGTTATTATTCATATAATCATGTATAATTAAGTTTCATACCTTAGAATTCTTGATCGGAGACTCGGGAAAAATTATCGACTTCAACGCCTTCTTTTTCACTTAACTGAGTCAAAACTAAATTTTTATAATTTAGCCTTACAATTTTCATACAATATCTGATTTTTTTTTATCTTTATTGTTGGGTTTTCTAGGTCAAAGCAAGATCATATTATGCATAAAATGGTGTGAATAAATAAAGAAAAGTAGCAGAAATACTCACTTTGATCGGCTTGGATGTTGGTGTAGAGTTCAAAACTTTTGCTTCCATGGAAGTTGCTCCAAGCTTCTCCTTTGATGTATGTTGAGCTTCCAAGCTTGTCCTTGAATTCCAAACTCATGGATTAGTGTCCCTAATACCTTTGTATGACTATTTAAGTGTGCTAGCACTAGGAAAAAATTGCAATAATTTTTTCCTTATTCTATGATAGTTTCGGCCAAGCCAAAAGGGAGAGGAGAAGAAGATGAAATGAAGTTCCGCCAAGGCATGAAGTTGGGAGAGAGAGAGTGATTTTGTGTAATAATAATTGATTTCAAAAAAATAATTTCAACATCATGGTATAAAGATCTAATCATTAGTTTTGACGACAAAATTAAAGTGTCATTGCATCAAGCATAAATGATTGAGCACTAAAGTTATCATAACCATGAGTCTTCCAAAGCTCAAGCTATACTATTTGCTCAACTCCGGGCTCAGGCCTGAGATGTCACTCTATCAAATAGAATAACTTCTCAGTTCCCAAGACTATCCTGAGGTTTATTCCCAATCTGAAAATTGGAGCCGTTTAAATATATTTTCTCCCAGGATTATGTTCTAAACGCTAATCTTTCAGTTATCTTGATTTCAATAGTCCAACTATCCAATCAACGATTTCGGGTACTATTGTATAATGATTATTATAGTCTAACTACATAATCAACCACAATTGGTCGGTTATATTCAAATGTATTGATTACTATAATCCAATTATATAACCAACTACAATTGACATAGTTTGAGTACAGTCCAACTGTTTAATTTAAAAAAAACAACAATTAAATATTGTCCAACTAATATATATATATAAATTAATGACGAAAAATGAAATGAGCGTGTATTGGCAAGTATCTAAACAAAATTGCAAATTTAATACTTGCCTCCCATTATTTTTCGGCGAGCCTCTAACCCTCTGTGGAGTACTCGGGAAACCTAGTTCCTAGTGGGCTAGGATCCCGTTAAATAACATACAACCTTGACTTTTGCCAACAAGTTGTATGAAACTTAACTAGGTAGATCTCTAAGATCAATTGGATCTCATCCAAATCCTAGATCTAGTAGGTGGACATCTAATTCCGAAACATATATCCAATATATGCCAATATATCCAATATATTCCCTAACCTTTTTCCTCTGAATCAACTAAGTCTTGGCTTTGGCACAACAAGCTTAATGATTCCAGTTAAGTAGGACCCATTGACTTTGGAAAGCTTCGTAATCGATGTCGATGGACAAGAAGTGATCTTGACTTTGGCCAACAAATCACAACTTGAACAAGACATGCGATATGGAACAAAGCCTTCATGATTCAAACACATCCGCGATGGACAAATGTCTTGACTTTGGCCAACAAACCAATGCCAATCTTGGATCTTGAGAGAGAATCACTCAATGGAAGGAAAACGTTTAATATTTGTTGAGGGTTTTTTGCGTAATTGGCAACTAATTAATTATCTTTGATTAGGTCTCATCATATACCTTAAGCATGCATTCTAAAAGCATAATAAGGCGCGATAAATAAATTAATAATGATATGCGGATGGATATTTAAAACATTTTGTTCCTAGAACAAATCACTCAATTTCCTCTCCCCGGCTAGCACTATTCTTACTTCTACCCAATTACATAACACTTCTAAAGAAACCTCATTTACATGAGGGGAATAGGTGAGAAGAGAAATACAAGTGTCAAGAGATAAAGGCTGGACACGCAGGTCCAATTTAATAAATTCTAAATTTATTACAACAATTTCCAAAATTACCCTCACCCATCTAATATCCATTCGATATAAATTATTCATACATCATATCAATGTATTCACACAAAGCATGTTATCAATCAATCTAATCCAATTAATTAATCTTTGATTAATGATCATCCAATGTTCAAACAACGATTTGATTTGTGCGAGTCCAACTCATTTAAGAATAAGTACTCAAAGTACGAATTCTTGAATTATATCAAGCTACAATTTTAAATCCAATTTAATTTGTATTCAACTAATTCTATATTTAATTCCAAATAAATAATTACACTTTTTAATGTGCTTTGTGACTTAGATTCTAAATCAATCTTAAGGGTCTCAAAGCCCAATTAACATCCAATGTCAATTTAATTAAAGTCCAATGGGGCTTTTAATTAATTCATAAGACATGGACTTTGGAAACCAAAACCCAGTAAGGAATCACCATTTTCCACAAAATTAATTTTGGCCTATTAGGCCCAATTAAATTATAAAGGCCCAATTATCATATTTGGACTTTATGGAAATGGTTTTAGGCCCAATTGGATCCAACCAATTATCCTAAACCAAACTTGGCCCAACCAAGCCCATTAAGCCCAAATACATATTTTTAGAGCCCAATTCCGAATTAAGCCCAATTAATTTAATCACAATATTCCAAATATCACAATTATTTAATTAAAGTGTATTAGCCCTAATTATTAGTTAAATTAATTTTCAAAAACACACAATTACACTAATTAATCATGCTTTAATTAATCAATTTATGTCTAACACAAATTGAAGCAAAATCAATCCAACATGCTCATAAAGTCACGGCAATCATGATTTTTTATATCCGATTTTGATTTCAATCCAATTAAATCACAAATCAATATACTCATGCATTTTAAACACATCCAATTGTCTAAATTCAAAATCACCATGACTTTAAAAGGTTAAAAGGTTCAAACTCTCGGCCAAGCATATGGAATTTGGGGAAATTTTATCCAATTCAATTTCTCAATTCCTAAGATGCACAAATCTAATTTAACATCATCCAAGCTCAACCAAAACCTCAATTTGAAGAAATCATGCATAAATCATAAAAGCCTCAAATTAAAGTCTATGAACCCTAATTCATTCCATGCTCAATTTATGGCTCTGATACTATTGTTGGGTTTTCTAGGTCAAACCAATCATATTAAGCATAAAATGGTGTGGATAAACAAAGTAAAGTAGCGGAAATACTCACTTTGCTTCCATGGAAGTTGCTCCAAGCTTCTCCTTTGATGTATGTTGAGCTTCCAAGCTTGTCCTTGAATTCCAAACTCATGGATTAGTGTCCCTTAACACCTTTGTATGACTATTTAGGTGTGCTAGCACTAGGAAAAATTTGCAACATTTTTTCCTTATTCTATGATAGTTTCGGCCAAGCCAAATGGGAGAGGAAGAAGATGAAGTTCACGCCCAAGGCATGAAGTTGGGAGAGAAGAGTGATTTTGTGTAATAATAATTGATTTCCAAAAAACAAATATTATATACCAAAACCAAACTTTTGGTATTAGTCATTCCAAATGACAAAAAGTGTAAAATAACCAACCACCAACTTCTATCACCATAAAGTAATAAAGTTGACTAGTTGATGTGACTTATGGGCCCCACTTAAATTCAAAATCCAAGTGGGCCCTCAAACACGTTCCGGGCTCGAGTTCGTTAATTCCGAATTAACGAATTTTCCGTTGCGACGTAATTAAATCAAATTTAATTAAATAATTATGCCTAGCAAAATTACTATTCACGTCGCTCGCGAATTAATTCTAAACTAATTCGTTTGCCCGAATTAAAATCCAATTTTAATTCCGTTATGAAATCTAATTTCATTTAATATATCGAATATATTATTTTAATCGATTAATTCCAAATTAATCGTTCTCTCTCTTTTTTAATTGAATTTTATCCGAGATAAAATTCTCTGTAATTAATCCTAGATTAATTTTCTCTCTCTTCCAATTAATCCCAGATTAATTATGTTCGAGTCATACGTCATCGGTGAATCTTCGGGAAGCGACCCATGAGATCCCTGGATATGTTGGCAGTAAATCCGATCATCGGAATATCCGAACATGTACGTATCTGGTACCACATTCTTACCGATTTACGAGACATGGTTGGCCTCTAGCAAAGCACCGTGCCTACCCAATTCTCCAAAAATATTCTTTTAAGGAATATATAATCTGTGTCAGGCGTAGTATACGTAGTATTGCGTATAGCGATCCAGTATCGAATGTCACATGCTAGGCATGGGGCTGGAATTGTGTCTGCCCCCTACGAAGCATATATCGGATCTCTGGTAACTAGTCTTTATAATCGGATAATCATGACCTAGTCATATTATCCCGATGACTGCAGTACTAAAGTGTACTAGTTCCGTATCCTGCGTGATCATCATCTCCATATGACTGGAGTGATACTTCCATCTTGACATCACACCCAATACACTACGATTCTCAGTATACCCAGAAGAGGCGTACACAGAACCTGTTAAAGCCCCGGACGATCAAAACCAAAGTATATTGATTGTCGCAAGTATTAGCGATGCAAGTCTCAGGTTAAGACCAAATACACCTACCCTGATTCGGATTCCCATAGACACATAGTCATACTACCAATGGGATTCTGAGGGGTCTATCCAGAGCGAAGATGTTTCCATACCATCGGCAAACACAACCTCCTATCACAATTGCATAAGTATCCAATACTTAAATATATGAGAACTATGTCGTTATGCTCCCACAACACGCACAAGTGCAATACTAGTCTATTCCGCATTATAGATGTCCAGTCTCGATAATACTACGACTAGGGATATTTAATGATTAAACCTTAGTGGATTAATACTGTCTCATATCTTATTAATCCGGAACTAATCATATGGACTTTTATCATTTATATATCCCGGTAATCCAATTACAAATGATAAAAGAGCAATTTCTTTTGTCACATAGTTAATTTGTACAACAACTCCATGTTCTGTACAAATAGTGATGCTATGGGTCATAATTGTCCAACATTTATACCGTTGAAAAAATTAGATCAAGACCTACAACTTTCGTATTGATCATTTTCCTAAATTTGGATCAGAACCAAGTCAAAAATGTATTTCTTTTTTGAATAAACAGTAACTTTAGGATTAGTCTAGATTTTGAACATGTGGCACAATCTTAACCACTTCTTTTAACACTAAAAATCATCTATTTGCTATATATAGCAACCATTATTCACTTCTTCTATTTCCTCAGGCAAATAAAAAAATGATTTTAGCTTCTTCAAATGAGAACTTTCTTTGCTTCTTAAAATCGTATAAGAACTTAGGGGGATTTTGGTGTTTCTTCAACCAATTACAATGACAAGTCTTCAGTTAGATTCCTCGCAGAAGTCCTCCAGTGGCATTCAGGCACGCTGGCGATGGACGTCAGTCTGTGACTGGATGCTCATTCTTCTTCTCTTTTTTGTTTCAGATATTTAAGCTTGGATAATTCTAGTTTTGATTTTTATTTCCAATTCATGCGATTCAATTGATATTCTTAGTTTGTTGAATTTCACTTATGTATTTTAAATATGCCCATGTCATTTCAATTCATGACTATATTATTGCCTTCGATATCAGTATGCATTCATGCTTTCAATTCAAATTTTCATTTTCAGTACTTAGTTTAGGAATTCAGCTTATGTAACCATGTTATAAATTCAGATTTCATGTTAGTTCATATATCCAGTTACAGTTGTTCCTGATTTTTTGTATGAGTTAGTTCATTCTCCTTAAGTTCTCGGTTTACGTATAGCTCCTTAGTTCATATATTCAGCAAGTCAGATTACATGTTTAAGATTAATTTTAGCCATGTTCATGTCTTTCAGTTCATGTCATAAGGTTTCAGATTACGTTTCAAATTAGCCAAGACATTTTCATATTAGATCAGGATATTGGATCTCAGCTCATGTACCCATGTTAGCTCACGATTTTAGGTTAGCCAAGTTAGTCCCAGGTTAGTTATGTCATGCATGATAGTTTTCAGATCATGTTTTTCAGATTCCATATTTATGTTTTATGATTTTAAAAATGGTTTTCAAAAACTCAGATAAGATTTTAGAAATGGTTTTTAAGTAACCCAAATATGATTTTTGTCAGAATAGACATGGTTTTCCAACCACCAGTTTAGTTCCGTCCCTTCAGCTTTAGCGCCTCGGGTTCGTTTACACAGTCTATGGGGCACTGAACACCCAATAGGCCCAGCAGTTCAGTATTCAGCTCAGATTCCTTTACCTACGCGATGCTAGGTCCCGCTAGGTAGGTTACAGTTTCCCTCAGGCTAATATGTCGGTGTATGTTTTTAATACACAAAATACGATTTTTCAGAAATGGTCACAAATTTTAGATCATGACATATTTTTAGTATCAATTACATGTTTTCAACACGTAGTACAATTTCCAGATTATAAGAATGTTTTAAAAGTTACATATCATGTTTTCATATAGTCGTGCTCAATTCATGTAGTTCAGAAATCCAGTCGGACTGTAGTTTTAGTTATGCATGTTCATTTTAGGTAGCGTAGATCATATTAGGTTAGTTCTGTTTTAGGTATTGTTTAGTGCAAAGAATAAGATATAGTTTAGATAGTTACAGAACATGTCACTTATATTCGAGCCGGTATACAATATTTTAGCTCATGTTAGTTCCAAGCCATGTAGCTCATGATAGTTTTAGGTCACTTTCAGGTTCAGTAGGTAAGGAGTTCAGTTTCAGCCCATGTAGTTCTAGATCAGACCATGTAGATTCAGATCATAAAGTAGGTTACTAGAAATTATTCTGTAAGAACAAAACTCATGGCCAATCAAACAAAGTTAGCCATTAAGGATATGATAAGGGAGTTTGATCAGAATTGGTTATGTAATTTAGGGACATTAATCAGAGTCATATCGTTTATTAGAATCAATTTTCAGAGCCGCATTCAGGGTCTCAAATCAGACCTTGAAATCATAGTCTTTTTAGAGTCAGATTCAGGGTTTCAGGTCAGAACATGACATCAGAATCAGAAATAGAGGCAGATTCAGGGTCTCACTTCAGACCATATAATCAGAGTCTTCTTTAGAGTCAGATTCAGGGTCTCACGTCAGATCTTGAAATTAGAATCAGACTTAGAGGCATAATTAATGTCTTACATCAGACCTTGAAATTAGAATCTGCCATCAGAATCAGATTCACATTCAGATTCAGGGTCTCACATCATACCATGAAATCAGAGTCTTCCTTTAACGTCAGAGTCAGATTCAATGTCTCACATCAGACCCAGAATTAGAGGCTCTCTTCAGAATTTATCTTCAGAGTTTAATGTCAATTTTCATTGAGAATCATACCATCATCTTTAGCTTTCAGTATCAGACCTTGCAATCAGGGTCTGAATAGTCTTTCAAGATCATGACCTCGTGCTCAGGGTCTATATTAGCCTTCAGGATCAGACCTTGCAATCAGGGTATGACTTCAGCCTTTCAAGATCATATATTTTGTCTAAAGGCACATGAGTAATCAAGGGTAAACAAGATAATTTACAATATGTAATTTAAATCAAACATTTTGATTAATGAATAATGCATCTTTTATTTTATAACAAATAATTATGTTTACATTACATGAAGCTCTAGGGCATATATCTCAATAATAATAAACTGAGGAGGATGACCTCCATGATCTCTGACTTTCGACAGTTGAAAGAGACAGTGATGGACATCGATGATGAAGAGGCTCAGAACCGAAAGTTCTACAACCAGAACAAGATAACTATCGAAGGGCCTTCCGAAACAAAGACTGGTCCCGCTGAAATAGTCACCATCAGAAACAAAATATTTTCAAACCTTGTTAGACCTCAGCCAAATGTGTTTAAGAAGTTGGAAATACAAGGTCTGTTGAAAACCTTAGAACCCAAACCATTACCAAACCTAATACCCCACTACCTTAACCCCAACCAATACTGCTATTTCCATAACATAAGGGAAATGACACTGATAATTGCCCTCACCTCAAACATAAAATTCAAAACTTGATATATGGAGGCAAGATACATGATCCTGAGGGGTACGACTCCTAGACATGATTGTTGTATTACATCTTCATTTTCTTGTTATGACTATTTCAAAACTTTCAATGATAATAGAATTCAGTCTTTCTCAATCTCTCGATAAAAATGGAGCATGTCTAAATCCTTAAGGCAATTCTTTAAATTTAGAATCACTAACGAAATGCCATTTAAAACATTGCACATTAAAACTTGCACTTAGAACTATGTTAACTACCTAGAAAGAATTTATCCTGGCACGACTTATAGAGATAGTCAAAACGTTGGACATCCATTTAACTTTCTTCCAAAGTTAAGATTAATACGACACTAAGTTAATGAGATGATGCAAACAAAAAAATGAAGAGAAAAAGAAAAATGAAGAAAAAAAGAAAAAAAAAAGAAAGCAAAAAAGGTGAATCCCATGAATCTGCTCCGTTGTTTGGATTGTTTAGTAACTAGGAGTATCGTGAACCCCACGAGTATGTTTTTTTTTCAAACGACAACTCAAATATTGAGTATGCAAAGCAACTTGAGTTGGTGAAATTGTTGAGTAACCAGGGGCTCGCATAAAAAATATAAAGCCTTTGCGTCAAAAGATAATTTGATGACTTAAAAAAGCTTGGGATAAAGATACGCCCTACATAAAATAAACTTTTTGACAAAATTATAAAATCTTGTTGATCATTAACTAGGTGTTGGCTTATCTAAGCAAAGGAAAAGATAAAATGGACTAAAGTGTCAGCGTTAAATCTACACTTAACACCAGTATAAACCAATCCGGGTTGCATGTATTTCTTTGAAAAATGAATCATACACACACTTGGAGAAGCATTTGAAAAGTGAAACCTTTGTTGGAAGTGAATTTTGTATTTAGATGATGCTCATACTTTAAAAAGAGACAAGATTTCAAGAAGAAAAAACTCTTGAGAACATACGAAAAGTCATTGCATGATAAAAAGGAATTTTTAAAATAAAATCGATGACTTGGGAACCCCGAGGGATAGCGTGGGTAAAAAGGGCGAGATGCAACCTAATGATATCTATGCGGAAAGCACCGCGACTCTTGCACTTCTTCAAGCAGAGGAATGGGCAAGCAACCAGAAATAATATGCACACATGCATACATATAAGTAACATTTCGTTTTCAAGTATGCGACAAAAGCCTCGAAGACACAGAACATCCAAAGTCAGAAGGTCGAGACATGGAGGCGAAACACCCTTAAAGGAGAATATTATGGGCGAAGCCCGCCTAGACATGGTGGCTGGAGGCGAATCCATCCGCACAACCAAGTTTTGGAAATGCACACAACATAAAAAGAATGTCAGATAATGGAACACTCTAAGAATATGGAATGAATCCTCAAAAATATAGTAACAGAATGGATCTGGAGACCTGGGGAATGAAGCCTTCAGAAAAAGGAATGAATCCTCAAGAATAGCTGAGTGGATCAGGAGACCTACGAAATGAAGCCTTAGGAATGGAGAATAAATCCTCAGGAATAACCGAATGGATCGGGAGACCTAGGGAATGAAGCTTTTGAAATGAGAAATGAATCCTTAAGAATAACCGAAAGGATCATGGGGCCTAAGGAATGAAGCCTTGGAAATGAGAATGGATCATCGAGAATGAAGTAGAGGAATGGATCGGGAGACCTAGGGAATAAAACATTGAAAATGGGAAATGATGTTGGGGTCATATGCAACGGAAGCACGGTTCGGACGAAATCGTAATTTTAAAATTTTTAAAAGTTACTGAATAAATTATTCGATATCATATATCTATAATTTATTCATATTTCACCTAAACATATTATTCGATATCATATAATGACATAAATAATAATGAAAACATTAGGAAACTTTTACGAAAATGATTTTCGGCAAAATACAATAACACGTGTTTTAATCGAACAAACCAACCGAGACCATATGGGGGCTACCCAGATCAGCTCCAATGGTATTTGGGCAGTTCATTGGCTGCCTAAATATTGACCAAATCTGAAAATTATCCTAACTCCCAATACACATCTAACACATCCAAATGACATATTTTTCATCACCAAAATACCAGATTTTCCAGATCTCATTTGGATATGAAAACAGTCAATTTTTCATGCTTAATCCAATTTTCACAAGATTAATCAAATTAATCGTACACCAATTAAGTCCCACCATCATGAAATGTCCCTAGAAAAATTCTACATTATTTTAGAGTGGCTTAACAACTCTAGAATAACAACCAAGTTGTCCAACAATAAATTGAACTCAAATTACCTTAATATAGTTCAAAGTTTACTTACACATGCATCTAGCCACTTAATCAATCATCCAAATTACAAAAGCCCCAAATTTAAGAAACCAAAAGAAACCCTAGAAAATTTCCAGTAGCTCAAGAACAATAAATAAACTTTCAAAGCTTAAGGATATTAAAGATTACCTCATGAAACTTCAAAATTCCTTGAGTTTTGTTCTTGATTCATGCCTTTCTGACCGGCGTAAACACACACGTATAACGCAAGCGCACGTATCGTTCAAGTAGTATAAAAATATCGATCCCACGAGGACTTAATATCTAATCTATTAATTTTATGAGGTCAAATGATTACTAGTATCTAACAGGTTGTTTGATTGATTTGAAATGGTGACGATTCTAAATTTAAAAACAAGTAAATAACATTGTTCTAAAGTAGATTTTAAAGAAATTTAATATTAAAAACTATCTAGGGTTGTGATTTCTTCCAATATCATTTTAAAGACGAAGTGGTTATATTAAAGTTGGGTAATATATTGATTTATTAACCTGGAACACTAAATTATGTGTAAGCCTCTGTCGATGGTCAGACACAAATACCCAGTTTAACCCATTGAACCATATGTCTATGTCAACCAAATTATCTGGATTCATTAAGTTTAAGTTCCAATTATGGCTACCCCCGCCCGACAGGTATATTCCTATCCTGTAAGGAAATCTATTAAAGGGTTATCTATCCTCAAGGAAGATCGTGGGCTATTAAGTCTAAGGTCTTAAACCTAAAATCCCTATGTCTAGTTCATTTTAGATTTACCAGTTCAATTTTATTAATGGTCAGTTAATAAAAAGCATTAGGATTAAGACTCAATAAATAAACCTTTATATTACCCAAACTATATTTAACCCCTTATAAACCGGTGATATTGAAATTCATCACAACCCCAGATAACTAATTTAGTTACCAAACATAACTAGGGCTAATAAAAACTTAAAAGTAAAAAACATAAAATGAAAATGCTTGAAAGTAATTGCGGTAAAGTAAAAGCTGAAAAGTAAATTACAATAAAATAAAATGTTAAGGTAAAAAGAATTACTTTTACTACTACTAATTTAGATATCTCCCATAAAATAATATATAAACTTGTGATATTATTTTACCAACCGACCAATCTGGCGGTATCCTTGATTAGTCAGGTTTAAACCAGATTAAATTGAATTGCCAACCGACCAATATAGCGGTATCCTTTATTAATCAGTATTTTAAATAGTGAATATATTATTTTTAAGGGAGATTAATCTAAATAGTAACAGTAAAAGAATTACCTTTCACCCTAGCTTGGGAAATTACCTCCTCATTACTGAAAAGTAAAAACTAAAAAATTAAAGAAAGAAAAGTATTGTGCGGTAAAAGTAAATTGCGGAAAGTAAAAACTGAAAAGTAAAGAAAAGAAAGTGCGAAACTGAAAATTAATTACTGAAAACTAAAAATAAACAAACTAGATACAATCTTCTTATTTATTCATTAAGAATTTCAAAGAAGAAAGTATGAATTTTACAAATGAAATGGCTTGGTATTTATAGGCAAAATTTTGCCACCATCAAATCATCAATCAATTCTCCACCAAATCCATTATTAATTTCTCCACTAATTACTCCACCAAATCCATAATTGCTCCACTAATTGCTTATCTTATTTGGTGGTGATTTGATAATTTTTATTAATTATTTATTAATTAATATTTTGCTTTGAAAATGATTGATAATGACTTTTAATAATTACACTCCACACACTTCTGGATGGTTCATCAATTTCGGTCATGAAATCTTCAGAATTCGAAAATATTTTCTCTTTCAAAGTTGTAGATCTTTGAATCTTCTTTAATCTAGCACTTGAATCAGCTCAATCCGATATCTGAGTAAAACGTTATGCCCAAATTACGACAGATGCGCAAAACTGGAATTTCCAAAACTGCACTTCGTCAAAACGCCCTTTCAAGTTTCCAATCTCCAAAATTAATATATCAAGTCCAATAATTGCCCTTATTTGACCTATATTTCATCCTAAATGATTTCATTGAGACCCGATATTATTTTATCTGCAAAATAAACTAAAACACATCAAAACATTCATCAAACCCCGAGAAACTAAACAAAATATTAAGTTAAAGGGGCGGTAAATATTGATATATTTTTCGCTCATCACACCCCCAAACCTAACATTTTGCTAGTCCTCGAGCAAAAAAACAAAATAAAATACAAGAAACAATTAAAATTAAACTAAGCCACTTTCGTAGGGATCACGGTTGCATTTAGCATATGCAACAAGCCTTTAAACCCCTAGGTGTCCCTAGTGGACGAGTTATAGTCTCGTGAGGGCTTACAGCAACGATACCCACAAACGTTTTACAAAAGTAAAAAGGTAGTAAAACTAATGCACACAAAAGCAAAAAGACAAGCGAAAATAGAATAAAGAAGTTAGTGACTAATCAGGTGAAACTTCTACTCCAAGTCAATAGTTGTTTTGTTTCATTCTAAATTACAGAATAAGTAAATTCTCCGATTATATTTACCATTCTCCATATACACAGCCAGCAAAATATTAATCAACTCATTTTTGCCCACAACAGTCATAAGTGCAGTTGATAAGAGAGTAATATTTTTGTCCTAAAGTTCTATCAGATTTCACACCTTTTTGGAGCAATGGAATAATTTTTTCTCATTTTTCTGATTTTTTTTCTTTGATTTTTCTCTATTTTTTATTTATATACAATATTTTCCGTCTATGTAGCGAGTGTTGGGTCGGTGACTCCCAAACCAGTTGGTTTTAGGGCACCAGGTGTTAAGACACCCCTACGAACTTAATTACTCAGACTTCAAATATATATATTTTTGCAACATCTTCGATCCATGTAACGAGCTTTGGGCCAGTGACTCCCAAACCAGTTGGCTTTAGGGCACTAGGTGTTAAAACACCCTTACAGACTTAATAACTCGGATCTCAGACGTTTTTTTTTTTTTTTTTTTTGGTTTTTTTTTACTCCATTGCTTTTTGAGATGCTTCCTCTAATTAAACTAGAGCACTGAATATTACAAACTTTTCAATTTTAGCTCATGTTTGTATGTTACTATATATGTTGATAATATCTGTCAACTGAACATATGAAGATCCATTTTAGTCAATTTTATGGAGAATTCACAAATTAAATAATTCAAAATGAAATAAACAAAAATTAACTTGTTTTGAAAATAGGCTTGAGATACGTCTCAGGAGTGGAAACTCCTTACTCAGCTATCTCTTACCAATTTCACATTTTTAGTCAAAATAAAAACACAAAAACATAAAATGTTTTTGTAATTTTTGAAAATTTTCCAATTTTTTTTGTATTTTTCGAAAAATTTTGGACTAAAAATAAAAACAACATACAAACTAAAAACAAGGTACTAATCAACTAATTCCCTCCCCCAAACCTAAATGAGACATTGTCCCCAATGTCTTAAAAAATAGAAGAAGAGTTTAGAAGGTCGTACCTGGTTAGCTGAAAATCTACAGGAAATTAAAGGTTTAGATCCAGATTAATCCTACGTCTCTTACCACGATCGTCCTCAGACCAATTTATCTTTGAAATGATAGGGTCAACTTTTGGTTCATAGGCTATGAGTTGGTCAATTAGATCTGGAGCAGTTCTGGCAGTGAAGAGGAGTTCTTTTAAAGGTTTTGACACGAACCCATTTCTCCGAGCATCATCAAGAAACACACAAAGAAAATCATAAAACCCATCAACATTGTACAGCCCAATTGGTTTCTGGTGTATGTTCAGGTTCGCCCAAGATAACACAATAAAAATTTCCTCCAATGTACCCAAGCCACCTGGCAAAACAATAAAAGCATCAGCACGGTTAATCATTTCCACTAGACGTTCAGACATACCTGGTACGATCAGTTCCTCTCCGTTTGATGGTTCAATAAGATTTGCCTCTACCAATGGTTTTGGGATGATTCCCAAAACGTGACTGCCTCCTTCCTGTGCGGCCTTTGAAATAATCCCCATAAGTCCGAGATTGCCTCCGCCATATATTAAGTGCATATTCCTTGCAGCTAAGACTCGACCCAATTCCTGTGCTGCTTCTATGTATTGTGGCTTAGTACCAACAGTGCTACCGCAAAAAACACACAAATGTTTTCAACTCGTCTTCTTGAAGTGGCTTCCATTTTTTACTCTGGATGTCTTCAAAAGTGCAATGACGGGCTGAATTTATAGTACCTGAAAAAGGGTGAGTAAAAATAGCACAAGTATCTTCCAGAGGACGATTAGTAGCGAATAATATCGTGATAGTCAAAAAGGTCTGGATCCTGTCGGAAGAAAGAAAACAACAAAATAAATTACAATTATTAAGAAAAGACAAAGAGATATAATATTTACAAGAAAGTAACGGCTTGATTGACGTCTATGCGTCAGGAACAAGTTTCCCATCCAATTTTCTTATAAATTGGCAAACAGGGTCTTTTTGAGTCAGATTCCCGAGACTTAAGTTGTCTTTCTTTTTGGAATTGTGTATGTAATTGCGAATGGCTATGTGAACATATCCACTGGGATGCGTCTCAAGAGTTGAAGATATTTCATCTATAGACTCCTTACTCAAGCCATCCCTAATGAATTTAATTTTGTCTTCGCGATTATCAGACACCATTCCTAAAGAACGACAACGAGTGTTGCAATTAAATCGTGCACATTTGAAACAAACACCCATTTGCTTAGCTCTACGTTTCTTTGCATATATGCTTCTTCCGAAACCAGGCAGATATGAAATAAAAGAGTCAGAAGACTTACCTGCCAATCAGACTCGTGCTTCAATTACCCAACGAATGTCATTGGGCACACCATGGATCGTCAGTAGTCTCATTCGTTCCAAGCGAGCTTTGTAAACTTTCATTAGAGATTTTTTAGGGAGAGAAGGAAATTGCTTGTGAAGATTTGCGAGAGCTTCTTCCATCTTGAAATGACTAAACCTGCAAAAATTAAACACACAAAATAAAACACACCAAATCACAATATATACACAAAATTGCATGGGTTGCCTCCCTGCGAGCGCTAAGTTTAAAGTCGTCAGCTAGACGTGGCTTCTCGAACGTTAAGCTGGATCTGAAAGTGTAACACTTTCTTTTGTCGCTCAAATGATTCTCCCCAGTAGTGCTTGACACTTTTTTTTTAACCTTGAAAGTTTTGTTAGCGTCAGGATCATGTATCTCAACGGCTCTATTTGGTAAAACTTTGGTGATCACAAATGGACCTGACCACCGTGATTTTGGCTTCCATGGGAAGAATTTCACCATTGATTTGTTTAACAGTACCTTCTTCCCTGGTTCCAGTTGTATGCGCACTAACTTCTCATCATGTCTCTTCTTGCTCTTTTCTTTGTACAATTTGGCATCCTCAAAAGGCTGATTGTGAAATTCCTCCAATTCGTTGAGTTGGTGGAACTTTTTCTCTTCTGTTGCTTGTAGTGCAAGAATTGGCTCCTTCAGTACAAAAGACGTTTTATCTTTAGGCTTCACAGGCAATTGACATGTTTTAAGTTTGTCAGTAGAACTTTGCATTGCATTGGGGTTCTGAATGGTACTGTGTATCACATCGAGTCTGAAACATTCCTCATTCTTTTCATCATCTGGGAAATTCATGGCCTTGAAAACATTGAATGTTACTTCTTGGTCTTGTACCCTCATGGTTAATTCTCCTTTTTGTACATCAATAATGGTTCGACCTGTAGCCAAGAATGGTCTCCCAAGGATGATTGGCACGTCTGCGTCTTCCTCCATATCAAGGATAATAAAATCTGCTGGGAAAATGAATTTGTCAACCTTGACCAGCACATCCTCAACTACGCCTCTCGGAAATATGAGCGTTCTATCAGCAAGTTGCAGTGAGACTGAAGTTGGCATTGTTTCTCCAATCTGTAATTTCCTGAAAATAGAGAAAGGCATCAAGTTAACACTCGCACCTAAATCACACAAAGCCTTACCAAAGTTATGTTCTCCTATGACGCAAGGAACAGTGAAACTGCCAGGATCTTTCAACTTTGGGGGAAGTTTCCTCTGAATGATGGCACTGCATTCTTCTGTTAATGCTACTGTCTCGTAATCTCCCAATCTCCGTTTTCGTGAAAGAATATCTTTCATGAATTTGGCATAGATGGGCATTTGTTCCAACGCTTCTGCAAATGGAATGTTGATATGCAGCTTTTTGAAGATCTCCAGGAACCGAGAAAACTGCTTGTCCAATTTGTTCTTCTGAAGACGTTGAGGAAAAGGTGGAGGTGGAGTGATCTGTTCTTTTTCCTTTGCTTCTTATTCCTCCATCTGTTGCTTTGTTTCTTTTGGAACTTCCTCAGCAGCTGTTTTGACTCCAACATCTTTGTTAATTTCAGTACCGCTTTTTAACATGATGGCATGACATTGCTCCTTCCCCATGTTCTTTGGATTTGGCTCTGTGTTGCTAGGAAGGGTACCTGGCGGTCTGTAACTCTGAGCATTTGCCAGTTGTCCCATTTGATTCTCCAGTGCTTTAATAGAAGCAGATTGACTTTGAATTAATGCTGCTGGGATGAAACATAGCATCATATCTTGCTGCGTGAGAGTCGTGTTTTGCTTCTATCTTTTTCAAGTGGGTCAACACTTCTGTTATTCCTGGTTCATTTGCTTGCTCCTGGCTTTTGTGTCTGTTGCTGGAATTCAGGTGGATAGTTCTGCTGTTGGCCTGAATTGTTGCTCCATGAAAAATTGGATGATTCCTCCACCCTGGGTTATAGGTGTTGGAATATGGATTGTTCCCTTGTCTGTTGAAATTGCTGACATAATTCACCGTTTCTTCAAGTGGTTGTTTGACTCTGGTGCTCCTCCATATGGTGAACTTGTAATCCAGTGATGTTCACAACTTGCGTGCTAAGTGTTTCTAGACATTTGCATATCTGATCCAGCCTGGTATTCACTGCTGTGTTTGCTCCAACTTCATAAATTCCTGCAATTCTTTGGATCATGCTCCTTTCTGTTGGCCACAAGGAATTGTTGTTGGCCATTTCTTCGATTAGGTCCCAGGCTTGATCTTCTCCTTTTGCCATCAAGGCTCCTCCAGCAGCAGCATCGATTGTGGTTCTCATTATTCCAGAAAGTCCATTGTAGAAGGTCTGAACTTGTAGCCACTTTGGAATCTCATGGTGAGGACATTTCCGGAGTAAATCTTTGTACCTTTCCCAAGCTTCGCAGAGGGATTCTGAATCTTGTTGTACAAAGGATGTGATGTCATTCCTCAATTTTCCGGTTCTGGCTGGTGGAAAGTACTTTGCAAGAAATTTGGTGGCTAAAGTGTTCCAAGTTGTGATATAACCTGATGGTAGTGATTGTAGCCAAGCTTTAGCTCTGTCCTTCAGGGAATATGGAAAAACTCGCAGTCTCATTGCTTCTTCTGATGCTCTGTTGTAGTTAAAAGTGCCGCAAACTTCCAGGAAGTTGCTGATGTGGGAATTAGGATCTTCAGTTGCATTCCCCCCGAACTGAACTGACTGCTGAATCATCTGAATGCATGTTTTGATGTCACACACATTTGCTGGTAAGGGAGGAAGTACAATACAAGAAATGAGTCTGTCAACCACCGGAATGGTTCTGTCTCGAATGGGAATTGGTGGTGCAACTTCTAAAGGTTCAGGTTCCATGTTAACAATTGCTTCTTGGCCTTCTCGTCTTTCCCTTCTCAACTGTGTGATGGTTCTTTCAATTTCTGGGTCAAGCGGTCGTAGTTCAAAACTTCTGGTTCGTCTCATGAAGTTTCTGAGAACCTGAAACACAAGAAAACAAAAACAATAAGTAAAAACTTGACCGGCGTAAACACACACGTATAACGCAAGCGCACGTATCGTTCAAGTAGTATAAAAATATCGATCCCACGAGGACTTAATATCTAATCTATTAATTTTATGAGGTCAAATGATTACTAGTATCTAACAGGTTGTTTGATTGATTTGAAATGGTGACGATTCTAAATTTAAAAACAAGTAAATAACATTGTTCTAAAGTAGATTTTAAGAAAATTTAATATTAAAAACTATCTAGGGTTGTGATTTCTTCCAATATCATTTTAAAGATGAAGTGGTTATCTTAAAGTTGGGTAATATATTGATTTATTAACCTGGAACACTAAATTATGTGTAAGCCTCTGTCGATGGTCAGACACAAATACCCAGTTTAACCCAATTGAACCATATGTCTATGTCAACCAAATTATCTGGATTCATTAAGTTTAAGTTCCAATTATGGCTACCCCCGCCCGACATGTATGTTCCTATCATGTAAGGAAATCTATTAAAGGGTTATCTATCCTCAAGGAAGATCGTGGGCTATTAGTCTAAGGTCTTAAACCTAAAATCCCTATGTCTAGTTCATTTTAGATTTACCAGTTCAATTTTATTAATGGCCAGTTAATAAAAAGCATTAGGATTAAGACTCAATAAATAAACATTTATATTACCCAAACCATATTTAACCCCTTATAAACCGGTGATATTGAAATTCATCACAACCCCAGATAACTAATTTAGTTACCAAACATAACTAGGGCTAATAAAAACTTAAAAGTAAAAAACATAAAATGAAAATGCTTGAAAGTAATTGCGGTAAAGTAAAAGCTGAAAAGTAAATTACAATAAAATAAAATGCTAAGGTAAAAGGAATTACTTTTACTACTACTAATTTAGATATCTCCCATAAAATAATATATAAACTTGTGATATTATTTTACCAACCGACCAATCCGGCGGTATCCTTGATTAGTCAGGTTTAAACCAGATTAAATTGAATTGCCAACCGACCAATATAGCGCTATCCTTTATTAATCAGTATTTTAAATAGTGAATATATTATTTTTAAGGGAGATTAATCTAAATAGTAACAGTAAAAGAATTACCTTTCACCCTAGCTTGGGAAATTACCTCCTCATTACTGAAAAGTAAAAACTGAAAAATTAAAGAAAGAAAAGTATTGTGCGTAAAAGTAAATTGCGGAAAGTAAAAACTGAAAAGTAAAGAAAAGAAAGTGCGAAACTGAAAATTAATTACTGAAAACTAAAAATAAACAAACTAGATACAATCTTCTTATTTATTCATTAAGAATTTCAAAGAAGAAAGTATGAATTTTACAAATGAAATGGCTTGGTATTTATAGGCAAAATTTTGCCACCATCAAATCATCAATCAATTTCTCCACCAAATCCATTATTAATTTCTCCACTAATTACTCCACCAAATCCATAATTGCTCCACTAATTTCTTATCTTGTTTGGTGGTGATTTGATACTTTTTATTAATTATTTATTAATTAATATTTTGCTTTGAAAATGATTGATAATGACTTTTAATAATTACACTCCACACACTTCTGGATGGTTCATCAATTGCGGTCATGAAATCTTCAGAATTCGAAAATATTTTCTCTTTCAAAGTTGTAGATCTTTGAGTCTTCTTTAATCTGGCACTTGAATCAGCTCAATCCGATATCTGAGTAAAACGTTATGCCCAAATTACGACAGATGCGCAAAACTGGAATTTCCAAAACTGCACTTCGTCAAAACGCCCTTTCAAGTTTCCAATCTCCAAAATTAATATATCAAGTCCAATAATTGCCCTTATTTGACCTATATTTCATCCTAAATGATTTCATTGAGACCCGATATTATTTTATCTGCAAAATAAACTAAAACACATCAAAACATTCATCAAACCCGAGAAACTAAACAAAATATTAAGTTAAAGGGGCGGTAAATATTGATATATTTTTCGCTCATCACTTTCCTTTTTTTATCTCTCAAAACATAATTTTGAAGCTCTCTTTAATGGAAAATTTCGTGCACCATCAACCCATGGAGAAAAAGAAAATATTTTAACTTTTTATTAATGGAAGTGTTGTTAGTTGGGGTAAAAAGGTAAAACAAAAATTTAATTTTAAATCAATTAAAAAAGCTTGATAAAAAGTGTGACACATGGAATTTTATTTAACCATATATTACCTTAATATATATTAAATAAAAAAGACAACACTTTACACATGTAAACTAAATAATAAAAGTCAAAATAAGACAATAATTATTACTTTACATGTGTCATCAAATTATTCGTCATTTAATTTGTATCTAATTTAATCATGTATCAAATACAAATACATATTAGAACGACCAAAATTATCCCGGCATGTGAATTTTAGTTTACCGATTAAACGATTCGAATTAAATAATTTAATCCGAAAAAATATTATGAATAATCAGTATTATTCATAACGTGTTGTCCAAGTGCTCAACGAGTACACTTCATATTGTGGGACTCTAAGTTCAGGTACATCCATCACGAAATCTAATTTCGTGTCCATAATTTACCCACTCATAAATTATGACGATTACAGATTATCTCGCTGAACTATACAAATTGAGATCATCACATGCGTATAATCTTTCCATCACATGCTATCCATATTATACCAGGGATATATATGGGAACGTCAAAACCCTAAGGTATAATATAATCGACTTATAAATTTACGATCTACAAATAAGACTCGGAACTCACTTCCGTAGTGTACCACGATCATGGATTTACTAGATCGTAAACACGTGTAGGATATATATGCCATATACATAGGACTGACAGATTCTATCTTGATACACGCCGGATATCATGAGTATATGTCCACACCTAACAAACAGACGGAGGTCTGACCTAAATAGGTCGGTGACGTGTCTGCCATCAAAGTGTGAGGCACTGTTGTATCTCAAGTCTAAGAACTATTATGCTACTCCACTCGAGAAGATTCCTATTAAAGTTGGTGTACCATCTATTAGGAAATCTTCGGTGAGTCATTCAGTGTTTATCGAATAAATACCTACATATCTATACGGGTCTCCAAAGACTCATGGTTCACTATGATAAACCATTATACCAAGTCTCGATATACGACATGTACTGATCTCAGCGGATTTTACTAATCGACCCGTGTTAGTAAATCTTAACCAAGAACTTTATTTGAGAATATACAACTTATAGTGACACTTCCCAATGTCAATTACAAACTGCGTTGTAACTGTGCACTACGTTGTAAATCCTGGGGTCTTTGTCTAATATATACATATCACTAAATCAGATTTAGTTTCAATCTAATCGTTATTAGATTGAATACGTATATAAAAGTAAGAGATGTAACCATATATAAGTAATATTATAGAAAAACGATATTATTCATATTCATGAATCGGACATAAATACGACCGAATTCACGTTCCGAACATAAACTCTAACAATTTCTCTCACTTGCTCTAGTGCCAATCCATGGTATCATATATATATCTCAATATGTATCTTATGCGCATGGCCCTCAAGAGCTCACCTATCACTCAAAAGGTAGGCAACAACGAGTAGGTCTGCTATAACATATTGAGTTTTTCCAATAAACCCAATCGTTTACCTTAGCCAACATCATTCATATTTTTTAGAACCTAAGTTATACATCAATATGCCTCAAATGTGACATCAATATTATGCTACAGCTACTGAGTTGTCCAAGTATTTAGGGATCAAATCCAAAATACTATGCAGACAACCGCAAGTACAACACTAATATCAAAACTTCTAATCTATAAGGTCACCATGCAACTTCATAAGTCAATACTTCATAAGTTACAACTAATTCTACTAACACAGTAGAATCATCTGTGACACTCCCACTGTATTTTTTCTGACTTTATATGATATAGAATGTCTACCGTCATAATTAGACTCAAAACTAATCTGACCATAATAGTTGCAGACTATATTCTCCATGAATAAGAAACTCGTTCTTAATATCTCAAAGATAACAAAGAACATGTTTCAATACACATCTTATGGTCAACAGCATATCAAAATTGCTCGTAACAATTATGATTAAATTGATATCTTTAATCGCACATAATATAGTATTCATTATGCCATCATCCTATGATGCATAAGATTGACTAGACATTCTAATCAATTTCTCTTTCGACTGAGGAATCATCATTTACGAAAGATAAATACTATATATAAAAGACACACTAACTGTCAAACAGTTATACTAACTGTCACACATATAGTCTTATTGTGTTTTTTATTAGATCATATCTAATGCATGACTAATGAGAGTATCTCATAAGTCTCTTAGTTTTACATTAGATATAAAACTTATATCGAATATAATGGAGACTACTCTCACTGCTTTCACGGAGAAAAGAAGACTTAGGTAAACCTTTTACCTCACAAACATCTCATTATTACCTTAATAATGATAATGTTGTTATGATATATAACACTAGAAATATATATGTACGGTCCCACTAACCCTATTATCATATATATATTCTCTATATTTTGATAAAATCATACAATCTGAGTGATATCAAAATTAGAGAACATATATTTCCAAAAAGCTCATCTGAGTCTATAATAGGCTCTATAAGCTAGTATTCCAAACTACGATCTTAGCAGAATACAAACTCTAGGGCCATTCCAGAACGAACTCTCCAAGCAAAGAAATCACAATGGATCTCTTATCCGAATAAACCATTCAAAAACGCCACTTTGTATTCGTAGCTAAAATACATAGTTTAATATTAACATTAACCAACAGATCTTTAATTTTTCAATTAGTACGACTAGAGATAAGTTTCCTCAGGATCTACAATAGATTGCTAAGTATAACTTTTCTCACTGTTATACTATAAAGGTCAAACCTTTAATAAGCTCACTTTGCTTTTATTGCACAAACCATTTACACATTTTATGACTGATTCATAACTAAAGCTCAATCAAGTTCAAAACTTGATCGTAGTAAGCTATGAATAATCTTAGTTCTATGGTTTAATGCTAACTTTCGATATCGATATCAAACATCATTCCCACTGTAAGTTATAGGATAATTTTTTTGATAAGAAAACAGCAGAATCATTAAGTATCAAATACTTCACAAATGATTCTGACATCCTATTGGACTTATATGGAAGATGTCTAAGGGTATTTTTATCTTACTAATCATGTAGTTACATTTATTATTTATCACTCTCACATTTGACTTCAATAAGTCAAGTTTTTTTCTATAATTGTCAACATCTGAAGTTACATACCAAGTAATGAAATAATTTTATTACTCAAGATCGTAGAAAAGATATTCTATCAAATGGAATACAATATTCTATTAAATAGAATAAATGACAAACTTTTACTTGTTCCTTCGAGGCTCAAGTAATTTCAATTATATAACCATTATATAAAAGAAAGACTCAAATCTCAAACTTCTCAAGATTCAAATTTTCTACTTATACATATTATATACGTAATTGTAGAAACTAATGGAAGATGAAATAATGTTATTGGAACATATCCCTAAGAGTATTGAAACCAATTCGGTAACACTCAATATCAAACGAATCAAATCATATTAGATTTGATTCCTCCCACTCACAAATTCCATCATGATGGAATCATAGAAGAATGATATTGAGTAAGAATCACATTCATTAAATAATCTTGGAATTAATTGCCCTAAATTCATCTGTTTGAACATATCGTACATCCCTGAATAATTCAAAGACTCGCGATGAATTTTAAAGATACTATTTTCAAACTTCAGATCGAAATTCTTTGAATCGGTCAAAATATTTGATCCACGTTTCATTAGAACAGATTGAAAGTTCTCAAACCATTCAAGGCGTTCAATATGTGTTCTTGCAAAAACATGTAACTAAGTCATGACAACTCATTAACTAAGTTACGAAGTAAAGAAAACTACCCAAGATAATTTATAATTCATTAAACTACATACATCCAATTTATTAGTTTAATAAATCTGTGGTCCAATGATGATCATTGATTAAATGAGATTTTAATCACATTCACTGAATACAATATTCATT
The DNA here is from genome assembly GCA_019454045.1 of Zanthoxylum bungeanum. Lineage (NCBI taxonomy): Eukaryota > Viridiplantae > Streptophyta > Magnoliopsida > Sapindales > Rutaceae > Zanthoxylum > Zanthoxylum bungeanum. The sequence continues at coordinate 22,521 of SKCR01022916.1, read as the reverse complement.
AAATTGATATGGATATGTGGTGTGATATCGTATCAGACCATCCTTTATTGTACAAAATAAGTATCTAATGCTTAAGTAATAAAATCTCATAAAGCACTGTTCCAAGTTATTTACTTAACCGAATATTTTTCTAAATGCTTATCTCTACTTCATAACACTACTACTCATTTTAAAATATGTAATGATTGTTTATAAAGAACAAGTAACTATCCAATAGTCGCAAGTTTTGATATTAAATATCAAAACAATCATTAAAAAATATTTTAAATAACTAGACGAGAGATATAGTATCCAATACCTATAGCTGTCGTGTTGTGAGAATCAATATTTTCTACACACAACTATACATATCTCTTTACTTTAACTTTTCAATTTGCCTTCAACTATTCACAATAATTACAAATAATTGATTGGCAAATTATATCGAACACGTGACCTCTAAAGGTCACTAAAGCCAAGAAACGTTATTATCAGATAAACAAATACCTAATGAGGTTTTCTTAATGACAGTCAAGAATATCGAGACATTAACTAATTCATGTCAATATTTACCGCATAAGAAACTATTCTCTCTATAGAATTATATAATTAAACAGATATCTATGTAGATTACCTATCGTGACTTAGTAACTAAGTCACTAACCATCTTGAATTTTCAAGAAAATTAGAACAACAGTTCCTGATGGTTTAGACTAATCTAACAATATCAAAGCCTACTCTAATCTAGAACCTATTCTAGAAATCTGCAACCATAAATGAAGTCAGAAAATATATACAAAATATGCATGTAGTGGATTAAAAGTTTAATTTTATCTACATAATAAAATAAGGAAAACATAAGTGCCAATTATCATAATATCACACACAACCTTAGTTACGGATTTTTAACCCAGCAGTGCCTCCCACTACTTTACGTAATACCATAATCCCCAACAGAAATTAAAAATTCAATAATTAAATCGAATTCTATAATGGAAAGTAGACCCATGAATATATTTCGACTCACAGCTTTGGCACGTTCTCGCCTATATATATTCACAGGTAGACAACTCATTGTCAATCACACTCACTATAACTCCTAATTTTGGTCCTGACCATTTCTCGTTATGACAGCTTTGGCATGTTCACAGGAGGCGTATTAAGGCTTCACTTGTCAATGACAAACTCAAGCTACCAATGTAGTCCTGACAGCTTTGGCACGTTTAGGATTTCCATTTTCACTTGAATTTGTCCCTTATCATATAAGTTCTACCGGCGTAAATGAACTACCATCAGCCATAACTACATAGCTTTGGCACGATATGGCTACAACATCAGGAAATTATATGGGCCAAATTTAGGCCAATGACATTCCCGTCTTTTCGCCTCTAAGTCAATTGTCAAAATTAGACTTATACCCAACAATTGGCATAGTAAAGGGCCAAGGCCCAGAGCTGTTAATGATGAAGTCATATGAATAAAATCAAAGTCAGACTTCATCTTTCCCACCGAAAGATGAAGTCATATCATGCCAATTAATTGACCAGCATGAAGCTGCAAATGTGGGATGAAAAAGATAGCATGTTAGTGGGGACCACCCTCATTGAATGTAGTGGAAATCCCATTTTAAGGCTTATAAAATGGAATTCTATGGGGAAGCAGATGGGAAATTCAACTTGAATACAGTCAAGCATAATCATTTTCACCTGAGCCCCCTTTAAATAATATCTTACCATACTCCGTTCCACCGCCCTCACGGAAATCTACAGAGGTCAAGGTAGCCTCAAGTCTTGTTCCTCTATCAATCATACTTATATCCATTACTGACTTGAGCGTCGGAGGGTTTACGGCCACCACCACACCAGTGGGTAGATTCTTCCAGCTCACCCTACTCTTGTTTTACAGGATCGCTAGTGCCCCCGATATATAAATTCTCGATTGTGGACTTCGGTCAAAAACCAATGTCTACAGAAATCATTCGCATCCGTACTGGCAAGGCCGACCAAGAAATAAATATTAATAATACTAGTCACTTTAATGCCTTATTAAACATGGATTTTTCCTAAAGTGGGTTTTACTATACATCATATACAGATATTTAATCTAGATCAATTTCTCAACAGTTTAATTCTACCCAAGAAAACATAATTTTACTTAACTATTAAATCTCCGTTACGTTTCCCGTTAGCGTAGAACTGAAAAAATCAAGAAACATCTAGATTAAAAGCATGTGAAAATATCAAAATTGGATTATATATCATATATCAAGCATGAAATATATGATGGATGTAGGATCAAACTCGTTCTGATACCATTTTGTGGGGGTCATAAGCAATGGAAGCGCAGTTGGGGCGAAATCGTAATTTTAAAATTTTTAAAGTTACCGAATAATTATTCAATATCATATATCTATAATTTATTCATATTTCGCATAAACATATTATTCGATATCATATAATGACAAAAATATAATGAAAACATTAGGAAACTTTTACGAAAAATAGCATAAAACGTGTTTTAGTCGAACCGACCAATCGAGACCACACAAGGGCTGCCCAGGTAAGCTTCAATGGTATTTGGATAGTTCATGGGCTGCCTAAATAGTGACCAATTTATTGTTTGGGCATTTGTTACTCGGTAAGCTCAAAACTTACTCGGTAACGCCGTTTTCACCGTTTTCACTTATTTTCACTCCGAAATAATTTTCAAAAATTATCATAACTCCCGATACACATCCAAATGACATATTTTTCATCACCAAAAGACCAGATTTTCCATATCTGATCTGGATATGAATACAGTCCATTTTTCATGCTTAAATCCAATTTTCACAAGATTAATCAAATTAATCTTACACAATTAAGTCCCACCATCATGAAATATCTCTAGAACAATTCTATGTTATTTTAGAGTGGCTTAAAAACTCTAGAATGGTAACCAAGTTATCCAACAACAATTTGAACTCAAATTACCTTAATATAGTTCAAAGTTTACTTACACATGCATCTAGTCACTTAATCAATCATCCAAATTAGAAAGCCCTAAATTTAAGAAACCAAAAGAAATCCTAGAACATTTCTAGTAGCTCAAGTACAAGAAATAAACTTTCAAAGCTTAAGGATATTAAAATTACCTCATGAATCTTCAAAATTCTTTGAGCTTTGTTCTTGATTCATACATTTTTTTTTGTCTCTCAAAACACAATTTTTAAAGCCCTCTTTAATGGAAAATTTCGTGCACCATCAACCCATGGAGAAGGAGAAAATATATTATCTTTTTATTCATGAAAGTGGTGTTAGTTGGGGTAAAAAGGTCAAACAAAAAATTAATTTTAAATCAATTAAAAAATCTTGATAAAAAGTGTGACACATGAAAATTTATTTAACCATATATTACCTTAATATATATTAAATAAAAATGGCAACACTTTACATATGTAAACTAAATAATAAAAGTCAAAATAAGACAATAACTATTAATTTACATGTGTCATCAAATATTCGTCAATTAATATGTATCTAATTTAATCATGTATCAAATATAAATACACATTAGAACGACCAAAATTATCCCGACATCTGAATTTTCGTTTACCGATTAAACGATTCGAATTAACTAATTTAATCTGATAAAATATTATGAATAATCAGTATTATTCATAATGCATTCCCAAGTGCTCAACAAGTACACTTCATATTGTGGGACTCTCTAAGTTCAGGTAAATCTGTTACGAAATCAAATTTCATATCAATAATTCACCCACTCGTAAATTATGACGACTACGGATTATCTCGCTGAACTATGCAAGTCAAGATCATCACATACTTATAATCCTGCTGTCACAATCAATCCATATTATACTAGGGAAATATATGGGAACGTCAAATCCCTAAGGTATAATATAGTCGACTTACAAATTTAGGATCTACAAATAACACTCAGAACTCGCTTCCGTAGTGTGCCACGATCATGGATTTACTAGATCGCAAATACGTAGAGGATATATATTCCTTGTACACAGGACTGACAGATTCTATCTTGATACACACCGGATATCATTAGTATCAGTCCACACCCAACAAGCAGGCGAATGTCTGACCTAAATAGGTCGGTGACGTGACTTCCATCAAAGTGTAGAGGATAACTCATATATCCACCGTGGTATCTCAAGTCTGAAGACCACAATGCTACTCCACTCGAGAAGATTCCAATTGACATTGGTGTACCATCTATTAGGAAATCTTTGGTGAGTCATTCAGTATTTATCGAATAAACACCTACATATCTATACGAGTCTCCAAAGACTTATGGTTCACTAGGATAAACCATCGGACCAAGACTTGATATACGACTTGTACTGATCTCAGCGGATTTTACTAACTGACCCGTGTTAGTAAATCTTGACCAAGAAATTTATTTGAGAATATACAACTTATAGTGACACTTCCCAATGTCAATTACAAACTACGTTGTAACTATACACTACGTTGTAAATTCTTGGGGTCTTTGTCTAATATATACATATCACTAAATCAAATTTAGTTTCAATTTAATGGTTATTAGATCGAATATGTATATAAAAGCAAGATATGTAGCCATATATAAGTAATATTATGGAAAAAAATGTATTATTCGTACTCATGAATCAGACATAAATACGATCTGGATTGGCGCTCTGAGTACCACCCTAACAAATGGAACATCTCACAACCGAAGGGATCAGATGACTGATTGGTTCATCAACTATCACAATAAAGATCGAGGCATCTCGCAGACCAATTGAAACATCAGGGGGCCTAAGGGGATCGAAGCATCGCACAACTGGGATCGAAGCATCTCACAGCTGAGATCGAAGCATCTCACAACCGATCAAAGCATCAGAAGACTCGGGGAACGAAGCCTCAAGAACCGAGATTGGAGCATCTCACAACCGATCGAAGCATCGGGGGACCTTGGGAATGAAGCCTTGGGAATGGGGGATGAAGCCTCAAGAATCAGGATCGAAGCATCTCACAACTGATCAAAGCATCGGACGACTAGTGAACGAAGCCTTGGGAATGAGGAATGAAGCATCGGAATCACAGCATCTCACAACCGATCGAAGCGTCATAAGACCTGAGAGTCCATCACCTATCATGAAGTCACAAATCAAGATCGAAACATCTCGCAACCGACCGAAGCATCGGAGGGTCCGAGGGCCCATATATCAACAAACAAACTACAACAAAGTCAGGTAAGTCCGGCAATGCTTGATGAACCAAGTAAGTAAAAATGCATGCATGACTTTGATAGACTTGTCATTTCACACACTACACAAGCCTACCAAAATGAGGACGACTATAGACACTGTATTTTTACACATAGCCAGATGACGAGTCTCTTACTGTGATAGAAAATTGGGAAAGTTGCAAGATAAGTGCCAAGAAAGAAAAGAACTCTAAGGAATATAACTAAAAGCCAACCGGACATCACCTATGTCCGACCTACCTTCTCTCAAGCTAAGATATTCAACCAGACTCACTCTGAAAACCCTAAATCCGGCCAGACAAGTCATATGTTTCATTGAATGTTCAGACTGTTTACCATTTTCTCAGCAAATATTAGGCTTAGTACTATCACTCATTCTCTCTTTTGGGTCTTAATTATAGTTGGATAATGCTAAGTTGTTATTTTTTGTGGTGTCTGTTTCCATAATACCAGATGTTTGGTGTCAAACCATTGAGACTAGCTGGAAACACCCAAGAGTTTTGACCAGTTTTCCGATTTTGCATGGCCAATTCAGTGACAGAGAAATTCTCGGATCACAATGAAGTAATGCAGTATCTGCAAGCTTATGTTACTCACTTCAACCTCTTCCCCAGGATCAAATTTAGTACCATCGTCACTTGTATCGACCGCCTTGCAACGTTTGATGAAGAAATGATTTCTTGGGACTTGTGGGGCAGCACCGGTGAGGAACTTGCTGCTGAATTCATAAAAGGAAAACGGGTCACAGTCATTGGATTCCAAAAATTAGCTGTGGATATGGCAGCAAAAGTTGTGAATAGAAATGGTAAAAGTCTGTACTTTCTATCGAAATCAAATATCTTCATTTCGAGCACAAATCCTCATCACTATATATAATATGTACTTGATGACCAAAGAGCAAATTTTAGATATTGATCAAGCAACCGCCTATTTAGGATCATATCTTTCAAGCAGGGATATTTGATGGTTCCTGATTACTTGCTTTTGTTAACCTTTCGATGTTTAAATAGCTGGACGGTGTTAATAGTTCATAAGCCTGGTGAATTATTCTTCCTCTGGCTTTTACCCTTTATGCTTTCAAATATGGCAACTTTCTGTCACTATATCTCTGCTTCTATTTCAATAAATATACACATACACATTTGACATGTGAGCTACATTAACATCAACTGTCAACTTTTGTTATAGCAAGTTTAAAATTTCAACTAAATAAGTTATCAAATAATAATTTAGTTTGATATTTGGTTGTTGATTTCAGCTTTGGCTCTTCTTTCTTTTTTTTTCTTTTTTTTTTTGCATTGAAGAAATATAACATGTTTCTGTAAAGTCTAGCTGCATGGCAATGACTTCCCATGCATGAATCCAGCAAGCCTTCCAGAAGATTAAGCCACAACCATAAAGAAGTTGTCAAGGCAACGTTCGGTGGTGATTGCCATAAATTCAGGGAGTTGAAAATTTTGAAGAAACAGCCAATAAAGCTTTCAGTGGAACACTGTTCAAGTGTTGAATTTGTGTGCAAGCTTTGTACTATAAATACAGGTTTTGTAGTAAGCCTCAGATCATCCCAAAATATAAATAGAGAGAGTGCAGTGAGGTTTTTTCTTAAGTTGTAATACTTGTAATTTTATTCTTGTAAGTAATAGAAGGTTTCAGTTTTTCCTCAAATACACTCTAAAGTGATAAGAGAATCACAACAAGTGGTATCAGAAGCTTTGGTTCTACTTTGGGGGTCGTAAAACCGAAGAACGAAGCTCGGTTCGGAAAATTCGGGTTCCGGAAAAGTTGTCAAAATTCAAATTTGAGGGTACAATCAGCTAGTTCACGTCGAGACGAGTTCGATGGTATTTTCCAGCGACCAAACGGAGGTCCGAGGAGCCCGCACACGCCACCATGCACCAGAGAGCGAAGCCCACTCTCGGTCACGCGCCACACGCACATCTAAAGGTTGAAGATGATTACGTGGCGTCCACGTCAGTGCCACGTCATCGCCCAGTCAGCGCCACGTCAACACAAAGTCAGCAGCCACGTCAGCAGCCACGTGCCAGCCACGACAATAATTCTGGTAAATTTCAATGAGCCCCCTGAAGTCTTTGAAATTTACAACTTAGCCCCAGAAGTTTTAGAAATTTACAAATCAATCCCTAAGTCGGATTCTGACCAACGAAGTGTCTAATCCACCATTTTCGACCGTTCTAAACGCAACGGTGACCTCTGATTTGTGAAATTCAGCCCCGAATTTAACTTATTTTCATTTTAAACTTTAAAACTTAAAATGGAAATGGAAGATTCCCCTGCTGGTGCAATGATCAAGCTGACAACAACTAATTACTCCCTCTGGAGACCTCATATGATAGATTATTTACATTGTAAGGATTTGTTTGATGTTATCAAGGTGAAGGGAGTGAGACCAGAATCTGTTAAAGAGTATGACTTTAATAAACTCAATAACAGAACTTTGGGTCAGATTAGACAGTGGATCGGTCACAGTGTTTTCCACCACGTAGCATATGATACAGATGCTTACGAAATATGGAGGAAATTGGAAGACATGTTCCAGGCCAAAACAGCTCGGAATAAAGCCTTAATCATGAGGCGTTTGGTGAATCTGAACCTATGGAGTGGAACTTCCGTTACAGAACACACCAACGAGTTCTAAAGCCTGGTAAACTAGTTGTCTGCAGTAGACATGCAACTAGCAGACGAAGTTCAAGCCCTCTTGCTACTCAGTTCTCTTCCTGATAACTGGGAGACATTTGTGGTTACTCTCAACAACTCAGCTCCATGAGGCAAACTTACCATGCCTATGGTAAAAGACACACTGTCTAATGAAGAAGCCAGAAGAAAAGACGTGGGCTCAGATCAAACAGAAGCCCTTGTCTCGGAGCATCGATGAAGACAACGGGAGAAAAATCAAGGGAGAGGTAAAGACAGAAGCAAAAGTAGGGGCAAATTCATGAACGGGAGAAAGCCTACATACAAGTGCTTCCACTGTGGCATAAAAGTCCACCTAAAGAAGAATTTCTGGAAACTGCAACGAGAGCAGGGACAAGGCAATAACCAGCCGAAGAAGAATGATGTGGAGACACTAGTAGTTACCATATGAGATGCAGCTATATGCTCCGGCCAGGAAGAAACATGCATTCACACCGCAACTCAGAATGTCGAGTGGGTGGTAGATACTGCAGCATCCTACCACGTCACTCCTCACAAGGATTTCTTCACAACATACAAAGCAAAAGACTTTGGAGCAGTGAAGATGAGGAATACCAGTTCTTCTCAAATAGTGGGAATTGGTGAAATACAGTTGCAGATAAATGCAGGGCATACAATAACCTTGAAGGAAGTAAGACATGTTCCAGAACTTCGGCTCAACTTACTCTCGTGGGTAGCCCTTGACAAATAGGGTTATGCTAGCCACTTCAGCAATGACACTTGGAGAATGATAAAAGGTGCCATGGTCATCGCCCGATGACATATTTATGGAACTCTATACAGGACTCATGTGAAGATTTGTGCAGAAAGCCTCAATATAGCTGAACTCTATACATCCCATTTTGTGCCCGTGGACGTAGGCTGGACTTGCTCCGCCGAACCACGTTAAAACTCCATTGTCGATCTTTGTGTTTTTCTTTACCTTCTACTAAGTTTGCTTTTGGTCCCCTATAACCAAATAAATTCACAGTTGAAGGAGAATTGTCCCGGGAGTACTATCCCGATATTGCCCCTGAGACGAAAATCACTCATCAACATAAGTAATAGAATATTTCGGTTTTTCCTCAAATACACTCTAAAGTGTTCAGAGAATCACAACAATTTCCGGGTCATAGCTTCCTTAATCAGATTTCTTCATTCATGTTCACAGTTTTGCCATCTAACTTCTATTAGAGTCAATTAAGGAAGCCTCATCTTAAAGAAATCTAGAAGCTTTAGTTTTTTTGAATAAATGGATTGATTATAGACGGCAAGACAACTCTGGTAACAGAAATTGACTTTGGCTTCACCGGTTATGAACAAGATCTGGTGGTGATGGCATAGAAGCTTGGGTGAGCAAGACAATGCTATTATTTGAAGCTTGGGTGAGTTTATCAAACTTGCTTCAATGGATCCGAGTCCTTTATGATGATTGGTCATTCAGTTCTAGATTTATAAATCTTGTATTGATTATGCTCGATTATAAATTGTTCTTACCTATTTTGTATGTGCTTTACAGAAGTGGCTTGATATAGAGAAAAAACAGAGACACACACATAGTCAAAACGAGCCGTGTTATAAAAAAAACACACAATTAAACGATATCATTTTTATTGTATTTTTTTTCGTGTTTGTTCGTTTTAGTTATGGTTTTTGTTGATGGTGTTTTCAGGCGCTACAGCATTTAAGACAGTACGACAAGGACAAAAGGGTAAATTCGCTGTCTGGTTGAGATCATGAGGCCGACCCGGCCAGTTCATGTGAAGACCGACCACTTTGGTTCATACGACCGAGCACTATAGATGTCGGCAGGAACATTCTCAGCATAAAAGATTGTCATGGCCGACCTCATTAAAGACCGACCAGACGACGGACCGCGTTCAAGATAACAGCACACCATGCTTATGGATAAGATAGAGAAAACATCCTACTTTCACAAGGAGAGAGAGTCAGAGTCCAAAAGGGAAAGCGGAAGAAGAAGGCAATACCGGATCAGGAAACCCTACAAGAAGAGAAGATTGGGTTCAAATAGGATTTCTTATACAAATAGGAATCTGATTTCTGTATTATTATAAATAGAAGGGTAGAGCATGTGTAAAAGGGCATCTAAAAATCATCACAAGAGTAAGAGATTAGTGTCATAGAGCTCTGATTTGTAAAAGCAAAGAGGAGATCTGAGGAGTGAATTTGAGTAATAAAAAGCACCATCCTGTTCTTGCCCGTGGACGTAGGTCGGATCCCAAAATCCGCCGAACCACGTTAAATCACCTTGTCTGATTGGCGTATTTTCTTGTTTTCCGTTAAATTTGCCTTTGGTCCCCCATAACCAAACAAATTCACAGTTGGAGGAGGATTTCCTCGGGAGTGATATTCCAATATTACCCTGAGACCAAAATCCACCGTCAACAGTTGGCGCCGTCTGTGGGGAACTTCACAAAAAGCAGTTCACGTGATAAGACAAATGGCGGAGGACGGAAATCACCAACCAGAAGGTCCGGCAATAGACTGGATGAAAAGAATGGAAGATGGGATGAGGTCTATGATGGATCGACTAGAAAGAATGGAAGGAGCAAACAACGAGAGAACTGAAACCGAGGCCGGACAGAGGAGAGAAAAAGGGAAAAGAGTAGCAGATGTAAGTGAAGACGAGGGACCGAGAAAGAGAGGCCCCTATGGGATAAGATCTGCGGTGGTAGGAAGATCAGAAGACACATGGGAAGAAGAAAATGAGGAACAATCGCCCGACCCCTCCTCCGACAGTTTTTACAACCCCAAGAGGGAGGATAGAAAGTATAACGAGGACGTACAGGAGACCTCTGAGTTTAAAGAACGCCACTCCCGGGGCGACAGGCGAACAGAAGAACACAGGAGGCGGCACGGGGGCACAACCCGCGAAATAAAATCTTGGTTGAAAAAAGAGATGACCAGATGGGGAGAAAGCCTGAAGATCGGGGCGGGAGACACCCGAGGCGAGGAAGAGGGGTCTCCCCTTACGGAAGAAATAAAAGCAGCACAGTTTCCGAAACGATTTAACATGCCGACCATGGCACCATACAAAGGCCACTCCGACCCAAAATCCCACATTGAAAACTTTGTCCTCCTGATGGAAGTACAGGGAGTAACGGGCGACGCCATATGCAAAGTATTTCCCTTAACTTTAGGGGGACCTGCCATCCTATGGTATAGAAGTTTGGCCCCGAGGAGCATTCAGAGCTTCTCCCAACTTAAAAAGTCGTTTATCCGACATTTCAAAGGAGCCTGCACCCCTAAAAAAACAATAGGAGAACTAAGGCTCATGAAGCAAGGAGACGACGAAACACTGAAAAGCTTCATTGAAAGGTATCACAACACTGTACTCGAGGTCGGAGGGTACGAATCCCAGGAAGCCCTGGAAAGTCTAAAAGGGGCCCTAAGGGTCGGGAAACTGTGGACCCACTTGAGGATCCACGAGACACCAGACTACGCTGCCGCACTAGAGGTGGCCAGGAAGTACGTTCTACTAGAAAGCGAGGAGAAGGTATCCCGGAGAGGAACAACCGCCAGAGAAAGGGTAACCAGGAGAGAAGACCATCGGCGACCGGAGAGAGAATTCCGGAAGTTCAATCCAAGACCCAGAGAGTTCAAACCGATGGCACAAAAGGATCAAGGCAAAGGGCCCGCAACTCAAGTGAACCATGTGGTCCGAGAGGGAGCGTATATTCCCCTAAGCAAGCCGCCAAGGGAAATCATCATGGAGATACGGGAGAAAGGTCTCTTAATAGAGCCCGACCTCAGGAGGTTCCCCCCAGACAGAAAAAACAAAAGATCCTACTGCCTGCACCACAATCTAAAAGGACACACAACCGATGAATGCAAGGACCTGCGGGAACAAATGGAGGACCTGGCCCGGAACGGGTACCTGAACAATTACATATACCACGAGATCATGGCCGCCAGACAAAGGGCAAAGAATCGAGAGGTAAACGTCATCGCGGGAGGGGCAACGCTGGCTGGGGACTCTAACCGGTCGAGGAAAAATTATAACCGAGCACGGGGGACAGAGGTGCTGAAAACAGAAAAAATCCCAAACACCCGAGGAAGTCGGTCGACACCCATCATGTTCACCGATGAAGACGCTCAGGGGGTAAGTTTCCCCCATGACGACGCACTAATAATCAAAGCAACAATCGGCGGCACAGAAGTGGACAGGATCTTGGTGGACCCCGGGAGCGCAGAGTAGACATAATTTCCAAAGAAACTTTGGAGAACCTGGGGGTAGAATGCACAGCTCTAACCAAAGACATCACCCCCTGTACGGTTTCGGGGGATCAACGGTCGTCCCGCTGGGAAGAATTCAACTAGCAATGACAATCGGAGCCGCCCCCAAAACCCGAACAATCATGATAAACTTCACTGTAGTAGACTGCATGAGCAATTATCAAGTCATTGTCGGCCGCCCCTTCATGATGAGAACCAAGGCTGCAATGTCCTGTTATTACTTGAAATTGAAATTCCCCACGCAGGAAGGATGGGGATCATATGTGGAAGCCAGAAGATAGCCCGCAGCTGTTTTGCCACTCGCGAGAAAAACCCTCTGCGTGGAAAGAGGCACCAAGAAGAGACAGAGAGGCGAGGACGACGAGAACACAAGGAAGGACCCTACAAAATCACCGAGGTAGTAAGACCGGGGGCCTACATCCTAGAACATCTGGACGGCACGAGGTTGAAGAAACCATGGAACGCCGAGATGTTGAAAAAGTACTTCCCGTAAGAATCGACTTTCCTTTCTTCAATCTTCTTTTTTGCGGAAACGGATAAAACAATAAATCGGAATAACGTTGTAAAGAGGGCAGCACGCCCCCAAGCATGAATAAAAAAAAAATTCGTTTTCTGGCAAAATCCTTCAAAAACAAAAAACCACCGGGACTATTCAAAAAACTACAGCTCGGGGTCGGGCGATGTCCCACCGAGACTGTCTTTGGACTGGGGACGTAACATTCCCCCAGTGCCAAGTGATTCTTGCAGCTCGGGGTCGGGCGATGTCCCACCGAGCCTGTCTTTGGACTGGGGACGTAACATTCCCCCAGTGCCAAGTGATTCTTGCAGCTCGGGGTCGGGCGATGTCCCACCGAGTCTGCTTTGGACTGGGGACGTAACATTCCCCCAGTGCCAAGTGACTCTTACAGCTCGGGGACGTAACATTCCCCCGGAGCCTGTCTTTGGACTGGGGACGTAACATTCCCCCAGTGCCAAGTGACTCTTACAGCTCGGGGACGTAACATTCCCCCGGAGCCTGTCTTTGGACTGGGGACGTAACATTCCCCCAGTGCCAAGTGATTCTTACAGCTCGGGGACGTAACATTCCCCCGAAGTCTGTCTTTGGACTGGGGACGTAACATTCCCCCAGTGCCAAGTGACTCTTACAGCTCGGGGACGTAACATTCCCCCGGAGCCTGTCTTTGGACTGGGGACGTAACATTCCCCCAGTGCCAAGTGATTCTTGCAGCTCGGGGTCGGGCGATGTCCCACCGAGTCTGTCTTTGGACTGGGGACGTAACATTCCCCCAGTGCCAAGTGACTCTTACAGCTCGGGGACGTAACATTCCCCCGGAGCCTGTCTTTGGACTGGGGACGTAACATTCCCCCAGTGCCAAGTGACTCTTACAGCTCGGGGACGTAACATTCCCCCGGAGCCTGTCTTTGGACTGGGGACGTAACATTCCCCCAGTGCCAAGTGATTCTTACAGCTCGGGGACGTAACATTCCCCCGCAGTCTGTCTTTGGACTGGGGACGTAACATTCCCCCAGTGCCAAGTGACTCTTACAGCTCGGGGACGTAACATTCCCCCGGAGCCTGTCTTTGGACTGGGGACGTAACATTCCCCCAGTGCCAAGTGATTCTTACAGCTCGGGGACGTAACATTCCCCCGAAGTCTGTCTTTGGACTGGGGACGTAACATTCCCCCAGTGCCAAGTGACTCTTACAGCTCGGGGACGTAACATTCCCCCGGAGCCTGTCTTTGGACTGGGGACGTAACATTCCCCCAGTGCCAAGTGATTCTTACAGCTCGGGGACGTAACATTCCCCCGAAGTCTGTCTTTGGACTGGGGACGTAACATTCCCCCAGTGCCAAGTGATTCTTGCAGCTCGGGGTCGGGCGATGTCCCACTGAGTCTGTCTTTGGACTGGGGACGTAACATTCCCCCAGTGCCAAGTGACTCTTACAGCTCGGGGACGTAACATTCCCCCGGAGCCTGTCTTTGGACTGGGGACGTAACATTCCCCCAGTGCCAAGTGACTCTTACAGCTCGGGGACGTAACATTCCCCCAGTGCCAAGTGACTCTTACAGCTCGGGGACGTAACATTCCCCCGGAGCCTGTCTTTAGACTGGGGACGTAACATTCCCCCAGTGCCAAGTGACTCTACAGCTCGGGGACGTAACATTCCCCCGAAGTCTGTCTTTGGACTGGGGACGTAACATTCCCCCAGTGCCAAGTGATTCTTGCAGCTCGGGGTCGGGCGATTGTCCCACCGAGTCTGTCTTTGGACTGGGGACGTAACATTCCCCCAGTGCCAAGTGACTCTTACAGCTCGGGGACGTAACATTCCCCCGAGCCTGTCTTTGGACTGGGGACGTAACATTCCCCCAGTGCCAAGTGATTCTTACAGCTCGGGGACGTAACATTCCCCCGAAGTCTGTCTTTGGACTGGGGACGTAACATTCCCCCAGTGCCAAGTGATTCTTGCAGCTCGGGGTCGGGCGATGTCCCACCGAGTCTGTCTTTGGACTGGGGACGTAACATTCCCCCAGTGCCAAGTGACTCTACAGCTCGGGGACGTAACATTGCCCCGGAGCCTGTCTTTGGACTGGGGACGTAACATTCCCCCAGTGCCAAGTGACTCTTACAGCTCAGGGACGTAACATTCCCCCGGAGCCTGTCTTTGGACTGGGGACGTAACATTCCCCCAGTGCCAAGTGATTCTTACAGCTCGGGGACGTAACATTCCCCCGAGTCTGTCTTTGGACTGGGGACGTAACATTCCCCCAGTGCCAAGTGACTCTTATAGCTCGGGGACGTAACATTCCCCCGAGCCTGTCTTTGGACTGGGGACGTAACATTCCCCCAGTGCCAAGTGATTCTTACAGCTCGGGGACGTAACATTCCCCCGAGTCTGTCTTTGGACTGGGGACGTAACATTCCCCCAGTGCCAAGTGACTCTTACAGCTCGGGGACGTAACATTCCCCCGGAGCCTGTTTGGACTGGGGACGTAACATTCCCCCAGTGCCAAGTGATTCTTACAGCTCGGGGACGTAACATTCCCCCGAAGTCTGTCTTTGGACTGGGGACGTAACATTCCCCCAGGACCAAGTGATTTACTCAGCTCGGGTCGGGTTACGTCCCACCGAGTCAAACTCCTTCGATTTGGGGAGGAAACATTCCCCCAAAATCAAGGACCATTACCCAGCTCGGGGTCAGGTTAGACCCCTCCGGTTCATGATGACCTCTGAAGGGTCTCATATTGTTCGGACAACAACAAAAACAAAGGAGGGAAGAATAAGTAAAGACATAAATATACATGTGTATTTGAAAATATAGTGTTGTTACACAAAAAGTTGAAGTGTACATAGGGCCCCGGTAGGGTTACCCTTTTCATTCAGCCCGCACAGGGACAGAATTCTTCTTCCTCTGATGGTCCAGGTGGCGGAAGAAGCGGCTCGGCATCAGGAGGAGGGGCTGCGACTTCAGCATCAGAAGGAGGAGCTACAACCTCGGCATCAGGAGGAGGGATCTCAAGGCAGTCCTTGTCCATGGCAGGAACCTCCGATCCTTCTTCAGGAGGAACCTCAGGAGCCGGAATAACCGAGATGGGGGCGGGATCCATCACCTCCTCAGGTGGGGGGGGATCCACTTTTGAAACTCTTCCTCGGAAATATCCCCCTTACAGTAACTGATGGCCGCGTAGATAGGGTCCATATTCAGGCTCGGCAGCACCATCGGTATCATCTCGGCGCAATCACCAACTCCCTCGAGACGGATGGCCTCCTTCTCGGCCTCGAGATCAGCTTCTCTCTTTTCCAGCTCGCTCCTCTCTCCTCGAGATCAATCTCCCTCTCCTCAAGCTCGGTTTTCTTCCTTTCAAGACTATCTCGGGCCCGAGCAACTTCCTCATCTTTGTTCTTCACCTTGGCCTCAGCACTTGCTACCTTCCCCTTCAGAACGCCAATCTCAGATTGGGCAACCTTCAGGTCCTCCCTGGCATTATCAGCAAGCTTCCTTTCTAGCACAGCAGCTGCTTTGAGAGCCTTGTTCGTTTTGAAACTCTCAACAGCGGCCGCCTCGAGATTCTTAATCACCTCCTCCCGGTCAGCTAGCTTTGCCTCCACTTCGGAAAGGCGACTTTGAAGCCTCTGGGCCTGACCGCCCTCGACAGCAGAGTCAGAAGAAGACCCTTGTTCTTGGCCATAAGGTAGTTGGCCTGCACACAAAAAGGGAGGAAGGAGTCAAATACAAGAAAAGAGAAAACCAAGATCCAAAAAAAAAAAAAAAAAAAAAAAAACCGAGAATGGGAGTAAAAGTACCTTCGCCATCTGAGAACTCATCTCAGCCACAACACCCTCGGGAGACACATCTTCATACCTCGAGACCTCCCCCGGAGGAATCACCTCGGCCAATTCATTAAAAGCCGGCACTAGGTGAGAGGTAGCCTCCCGGATGCTCTCTCCCAAGTCGTCCACCCCGAGGACCACAGGGCCCTTCCGTTTCCTGGAGGAACTTTCAGAGGACTTCTTCCCCCTACGAATGTCCTTCCTCTTGACTGGAGCAGCTCCCTCGTCTTCTCCCTCCTGGGCCAACTCGGTCTCCTCGGTCCCAAACTGACGCCTCCTCTTCCTAAGAGGTTTCGGCGGACTGGCAAGGTGAGCAGATCCTGATGATTGCACGCCAGAAGGTGAGGACAGCCCCCGAACACTTGTTTGAACTTGTCCAGGAGATATATTCTCAACGAGATCGGTCCGCACCTGGGAAGTTTCAGCACGGCCGGCCTTCTTCACGGTACCGGCCAACTTTTCAAGGAACTTTGGCCTCTTCGACATGCCTACCAAAAAAAAAAGAAGGAAGTCAGGGACCGAGCATATAGCAAAGATATCAAACATGATGAAACAAACAGGAAAGATCATTAAAACAGCCATCAGACACCTACCTAACCGGCCAGATACTTCCGGAGGGACGGTCTGAATGAGGCCTGACTCAACAAAAGCCGCGTCATTAACCAAATTCCTCCAGGGGGCAGCATATCCCCGAGCCAATTTACCCGCCTCCGAACCTGGCGAGAAACCTTGGAGCATCTCGCCAACAAGCTGGGAGGAACCAAAGAAGTTAGAAAACCTAAAAGAAACTGGAGAACGGGGACAAAAGAAGAATGAAGGGGCGTTAGACTCCTAACCTCCAGCCCTGAAGATGTCTGGAACCGAGACATCCTCCTCGAACGATCTCAAAACCCGACCCCAATCCCCAGTTGCCCAGAACCAAGAGTCCTTGAAATTCTTGTTGGAATCAGGGAGCTTCTGGACAAGGTTGGACGAGCTATCGTAAGCAGACAGGTAACACCAACCGTAGTGAGTCTTTGGGTTAGACTTCAAACGGTACAACCTCTTCACCTCTTCCAAGCAAGGTACACCTAAACCTGCCTGGTGCCAGACCACATATATGCCGGCTAGGATCCTCCAGCTATTCAAGCTCAATTGGCAAGGGGCAAGCTCCATCTCGGCCAGCATCCAAGCGAAATAGCGTTGCATCGGCAGCCGCAACCCACATTCAAAAAAGATAGGAAGAAGCGCCACCGAGCCCTCGTCAGGCTGACTAGCACGATCCATTGGACCGGGAACTTCTAGAGCAATATCTATCGGGATGCTGTATCGTTGCCGCAATAACGCCAGATCATCCTCAGTTATCTTAGAAGGACGGTTCATATCCAGAGCCGACGACCCAAGTTCTCCAGGCTCTGGGTCCTTCCGAGGAACCCTCTGATGATAGGAGTCATTTTCGACCTCAGAAGGGGTGGGGGTAGTGTCGAGATCTTCTACACTGGGCGCCCCTGAGCCCGAGGAGAGCTCTTCAGCAGGGGAAGTTGAGATTTTGACAGGCCTTTCGGAGGAAGAATTACTGTCAGACATCCCTGACACCCAGAAAAACAGAGAAAGGGGGAGAATCAGTCTACGAGAAGCTACCCACGGTGCCCGTGCTAAAACTAGATTTGGGGTCTCTAAAGAAGTGCCCTAAAGCAAGACCCAGCAAAACCACAAGTCTCTCCCTAAGCAAAATAAACAAACAGAAACACTGCATAGAGAAAAAGATGAGAGGTCGCTCAGAAGACTTACTTGCTCTTCTAAAAAACAGGAGGTCGTGCAGTACGGTAATGCCCGCTCCTTATACTCGCAGCAGAGAACGAAGCCCGCAGTTGAAATCCGAGATGCAAAAATGAGCAAAGGTACTTACAGAGAGGAAGGAGAAATTGCCGAAAAAGATAGAACAGTGGAAGCCTCCCCTTCTTATATCCGTGACCAGGATGCTCGTGACCATTGGATCTAAAGGAAGAGCCCGGATGAACGCCAAGTGTCAGCTACGAGAGGGGCCTCCCAAGTTCAAACAGACGGCTGAGATTAGCCCACTGTAAGAACGTCTCTGCACGGTCGATTCGTCCCCTCTTTTGGCGGGAACCCCGCGGATGTGTGACAAGTGTCGAGCATTAGAAGAAACCCTAAAGTTGATTTGATAGGCATTTAAAGAGACATGATGGTTGTACGTCTCGAGGAAAGATGATTGGAACGGCAAGAAAATTCCTTCTCACATCTTGGGACGACTACCAGCATAGACAATCAGCACACCCTCTTCATATAGTTCCCGGCACCAACTCACATACTCGTTGGAACCGAGAACTAGGGGACAGATGTTGATGGTGTTTTCAGGCGCTACAGCAGCATTTAGACAGTACGACAAGGACAAAAGGGTAAATTCGCTGTCTGGTTGAGATCATGAGGCCGACCCGGCCAGTTCATGTGAAGACCGACCACTTTTGGTTCATACGACCGAGCACTATAGATGTCGGCAGGAACGTTCTCAGCATAAAAGATTGTCATGGCCGACCTCATTAAGACCGACCAGACGACGGACCGCGTTCAAGATAACAGCACACCATGCTTATGGATAAGATAGAGAAAACATCCTACTTTCACAAGGAGAGAGAGTCAGAGTCCAAAAGGGAAAGCGGAAGAAGAAGGCAATACCGGATCAGGAAACCCTACAAGAAGAGAAGATTGGGTTCAAATAGGATTTCTTATACAAATAGGAATCTGATTTCTGTATTATTATAAATAGAAGGGTAGAGCATGTGTAAAAGGGCATCTAAAATCATCACAAGAGTAAGAGATTAGTGTCATAGAGCTCTGATTTGTAAAAGCAAAGAGGAGATCTGAGGAGTGAATTTGAGTAATAAAAAGCACCATCCTGTTCTTGCCCGTGGACGTAGGTCGGATCCCAAAATCCACCGAACCACGTTAAATCACCTTTCTGATTGGCGTATTTTCTTGTTTTCCGTTAAATTTGCCTTTGGTCCCCCATAACCAAACAAATTCACAGTTGGAGGAGGATTTCCTCGAGTGATATTCCAATATTACCCTGAGACCAAAATCCACCGTCAACAGTTTTGTTTACTCTTTATCCTCTTTTTGTCTCCCTCACATTTTCTTATGGTACTATAAGCTAAAATCAATATGACATTTTCTAACTCATATGATACTGCGCCACAAGCAGCAGAAAGTTTGAGAGTAATGCAAGCTAATTAAGTTCCAAATAACAAGTACATTATATCATTTTTCATGCATAAAATTCGTTAATTCCTTGCAAAAAAGATCGTGAAAATGTGTTCTGAGACAGCCAATACTTGACGTATGTATCAGAAAAAAAAAATATTATATAAATTTCACAGGAAAGTATTTAAATTTAGAATGATGTTAGTTACTCCTTCAATATTCCCTCAATATCGAATTTGTTGTGTGTCCAACTTGGTAAAATAATTTGAAAGATTAAAAAATTTATTTTTAGATTTACTATTTTAAACATAAAAATAAAAAAAAAATTCCTTGTTAATAGAGAACTCAGGAATTGGCATTAGCAATTAGCATTGTTGATAAAATTTAAGTTGAAAATATAACAAAGGATTTAAGAAGATGAATATTCCATGGCCTTGACTATTGAAGAAGCATTACAAAGTGGGCTTAGCCATTCTGCAGCCCAAATATAAAGCCCACATTCTGTTTGTGAAGCGGATATAATTACTGAATTACCCTATGATATGGTCCCATGGAGCATCAAGACAAAACAAAGTGGAAAAAAGAAAGGAACTATAAAAATATAAAATCCATCTATCGTGGTGGGCCCCGCATTCTTGCTTCTGGATCTAAATCGTATTGATTGGTGAAATTTTTTAATTGCAATTACTGAAAAAATATATATAATAATAAGGAGAAAATATCAGAAAAATGGCCGTTTGAACGTGGAAAATTCAGAGACAATCTTACAAGACCACATATATTCACTCTCTCTCTCTGTCCGTCCTCGTCATCGGAGAAGCAAAGTCGTCGCATCGCATCGCGTTATTTATTTTATTATTTATTTTTTTTTTACATTTTTTTAATTTTCCTAAGAAGATGAAATGAAATGAAAGAAAGAAACGAATCAAATAGAACAATCTTCTTTTCACTTCAACTTTGCTCAAGATGGCCATGCTGCGACACCGTTTCTTTTCTCTCTGCTATTTTTCCCTTTCCATTTTCGTTGCTTTTTTGCAAATTCTCGTTAATTGCGATGATAATCTCAGCGTTTCATCATCTACGCCGATCAATCGTCATCTCTATCATTCCAGGTAATTTTTTCTTATTCTTTTTAATTTTTATTTTATAAAAAAATATGTCTAATTGCAATATGTTGATTTGGTGATGTTTTTTTGAATCTTGTTGAACAATTTTAGCTGGAACTGTATTTTGGAAGGTTGTAACTCAGTGTTTATTCAAGGAAAATTTAGAACCATGAATTGTTCTAACTGTAGCAATGATTAACAATACTATGTGATTTTGCAGTGGCGATTTGATGAACATGATAAAGAATTTGGTACATCGGCACCCGGATAAACTCAGTGTAAGATTTTAAAAATTCTAAAAACCGTTCTTTGGTTTTAATGTGATTTAAACTAATGAATTTATAATTGAATAATAGATGGAGACAGTTGAAGCTGGAAACAAGGGCTATAATGCGGAGATCACAGTAGTTACTTATTGCCATAGAGGACAAGACTGTGATGGCCGGTCAAAGATTCGGGTCCTTCTTGTAAGTTTTAGGTGCAATTTGTATGTTTATTATATCAAGTATGAAGCTAATTAATTAGATTGCAATACTAATAGTCATTTTTTAGGGGGAGATGTAGGTGAAAATTAGATTGCAAGCCATGAATTTGATAAGTAGCTGATAGATTGTTGCAAATCAGTAATTGCTGGTTTTTTTGACAGACGATTCCTTCTCTTCCAGAGTTTTGGGCAGCATGGGAGGGAGCTTATTACGACGGAACTTGCATTGAGGATCTTGTCAATCTTAAGTGAAGAGCAGTATCTGCCCAACATGGATCCAGTTTATCTAAACAGAACTCTTGATGAGCTTGTTATTAAGGTAATTTTAACTTACTGCTGGAACTACAATCTGTTTCTGCCATTTTTCTAATTTGGTGACTTTATTAGCATTGAAATTAGGTTTTTTTATATTCTAATTTCAAACAATTTGTCAGGTGGTGCCAATGGAAAACTTGAATGGCCGGAAACTTGTTGAAGATGGAGATCTTTGTGAACGGCGAAATGGTCAGTTGATGTAGTGGTTTGAAAAGTACGTGTGCCTGCTTGGAGTTTAGATACTGAAATGCATATGTGAATTTTTGGCAGGTAGAGGGGTTGATCTGAACCGCAACTGGAGTGTCGATTGGGGCAAAAAGGAGAAGGTCCATTATGCCTATTCATTATAGAAACTTGAGTGCAACTTTTTTTTCTTGCTGCATCTTTCATAAATATGCTGACTTGTGTTCAATAATATTAATTTAAGTGCATCACATAAATAATTTATCTATTTGAAATGATTGATAACATGTACAATTGTTTGGCCTTTGTGATCAATCTTTAAACTTACTCATATTACTCTCTGTTACTTGACTATTCAAATGTACAAATATCAAAGTATAACAAATATGTGATAAGCACTCTCTTCATAATATTTTTGTTCCTGCAATTACAGGATTATGATCCATACGAAGAAAATCCTGGAACTGCTCCTTTCAGTGAGCCTGAAAGCCAAATAATGCGGAAACTTGCCTTATCATTTGACCCTCACATATGGGTTAATGTACACTCTGGAATGGAGGTAAGTTGTCGTTGGTTCCCAATTCCACGCTAAATATTTTGGCTATTAGTTATGTACCCCATGTGATGACATAGTTCTTGGTGTGATTTTAACTTTTTAGGCACTATTTATGCCATATGACCACAAAAATACAACGCCTGATGGATTGCCTTCACAGCGGATGAGG
>SKCR01022915.1:0-56995 GCA_019454045.1 Zanthoxylum bungeanum | reverse complement strand
AAAAACATGATTGAACCTAGATTCTGAGTACATGGCTGAAATGTTGATTATATGATCTGAAAACTATGCATAAACTATATCCGGATGAACATGAACTAATATACATTAATCCATAAATCCCAAGAACATAATATATTAAAAATCGAAGGGTAAACTAGAACATTCAATAATAGCATAAACTTGAAAAATGATTGGAATTCATAAACTAACATCAATAGATCAAGAAAATGATCTAAATTTCATAAACTGAAAGTGTGAGCTAAGAGCATATACTGATAATGAAATTTGGAATTTAAACATAGAACGTAAGTAAAGAACATAAGCTGAGAATTTGAGCTAAGACATAAATAAAAATTATGAGCTGAATTAGAAGGCTAATGAAACAAAAGCTGAAACATAAGAAAAGGAAAAGAGAATCATTCACTCACTGGCTGACGCCTGCTGCTAGCGTGCCTGAATGCTACAAAAAGAATTCATGTAAGGTGTCTAACAGAAGACTTGTGTAAAAATATGGTTAGCATACTCGAACAAAGAAACTGAACATGATTCGTGAATGCATGGACATGCTGCTTAACCTGACTAAGCTGCAAATATTACATGATGTACTTATGACATGATATGTTATATTCAAGCTATGACATACTCGTGATAAAGCTGATGGGAAATTTCAACATAACCTTTTTAGTCACTTGAAATTTCCAAAACTATATATTAAGTAATATGCCCAATTAGCCTAACCCAACCATACCACTTTTACATGTTTACTATCATTATCACTTAAAACATTTCATACTCAACATCAAGCGCACACATATATATGTATCATTATCTCATGACACACTACTTCATGTTTATCATCATGTAACACACATACAACATAATCCAACAAGCACTCAATTACCAATATACACTCGACCAAGCCTTACTCTAAAAGTCTTCATGCATTTTCAACATCACGCTAAATATTACAAACATGATCTATCACAAGACACCCAAAATCTCACATCCTAAAACATAATCATAGATTCGGCCAAGGCTCTAACTTCAAATTTTAAAGTTTCAACACAATTCAAGTTAAACTCATGCTATATCATTATCCTAATCATGTACCATCACCAATAATCATCAAGGACACAAAACCACAACCCCCAATTTATGTATATATATTCGACCATAACAAGCATTTACAACCTTAGAATTTTTTTCCATCTCAATTCAATAAAAGCTCATGCCAAACATCGTTTTAAGCTTAAACCATCATCTATTATATCAAAAACAAAAAAAAAACTCAATCCCTATTTATATACATATAATCGACCAAGGGACTTTATTATGCAGATATTGAGTTTTCAACTCAAACCACAAACAACTCATGAAATAATACATTCATAAGCATGAACCTTCATCCAACATCAACAAAAACTCAAGAATCAACCCCCATCACAAGTTAATATTCGGCCATGCCCTCCAATTTGGGGAAAATTACCAAACAATAATAAGAATACCTAATCCATGCTTAGTGTATATATAAATGCATGATTATGCAAGCTAATCACACAATTCAAGCTAAAATGAAAAAAATAAAATAAATAAATCTTAGGATTCTTGAGATGCGAATATGGGGGAAAATAATCACGCTCAAATCTGAAAATGAAAGGGGGAAAGTGGGTTAGAAGCTTGCATGGGATTGAGCTTGGAATCATCTATATTTTCTTCAAAAATGGCGTGGGGAGAGGAAACTTTTGAGAGTTGTGATGAAGCTTATACACAATTTGTTTTACTTAAGGAAAAAGATAGGTGAATAGTGCCCTATATATAACAAAAGAGGTTGATTTTTAATTGAAAAGAGAGGCTTAGATAGTGCCACATGGCTAATACATAAGGGCAGTCCACGAAATTACTATTCACACGTGAATGATCTAATTTTTTACTTGGTTCTGGTCTGAATTTGGGAAAATAATAGACATGAAAGTTTTAGGTCTCGGTCTAAGATTTCGATCATATAAAGATAAAAAAAACATCAGACATTGGGAGCAAAATTTACAGCCAAATTATTGAATGTTACATGCGACTCAGTTAGGCAACAAATAAGGTGTTGAAACTTAAAATTTGTGTCAAAACTCCGGGCGGGATTTTTATGGTTTCTAACCTTCTAAAACATGATTATATGAATAAAATGTCACGCATGATGAATTTTTATACCAGACATGTCATGACTGACAGAATTGTTACATATCTTCTGGACTATAGAAGATTTCACCCCTAGTTTCCTTAGGATAGCCTATAAATAGCCACACCTTTGAACATGTTTCCAAATTGATAGTCTTGTTCTTCAGCACTTGTGTTGGACACCCTCATATGCTAAAATATCACAAACTAATTTTGCGACCGCTCCACAACTCTAAAGGTATGTTGGGAACATACTTAAAATATGACCGGAATGAGACGATGTTACCATCTACATAAGCCTCTAACATGGACATGCATGACTTAATATAACCTATACATGCACTATAATTCATGAAACCATGGGAAACTGACATATAATAAAACATGTGTTACATATGGTAACTTCAAAGAACATGTAAAATTTACTTGAACAAAATTCGACCTCATGGCCTATCTTGACAAATATATAATTTTGTGGATAAATGAAACATGGTTTCCAATGACTGCAGGTCGTATCCATCTTCTCCAAAGCTTGTCCTCAGCATGCATGAAATCTTGCAACATAATAATTGAATAGTGGGGAAGTAATTCGTATAAACGACCTAGTAAGTGAAAGCTGAAACTAAAAGTAAAAACATAAAAATGCATGGCTTATATATATGATCTCATTTCAGATTTGATTCTTGAGAATATAAACTTACAAAGTCATGGACACATACCGTAAATCATGGAACATGAATCATATATTTTGAAATCTAAACTGCAAATCATGTACTGTAACCATAAACATAAGGCGTAAACTATAAAAATGAATGAAAAATCTGTAAATATGGCTAGTAAACTATTACCATGAACTAATAACTATAACGTAAACTGAAAATAAAAAAATAAGTTGGTAACGATAAACATGATTTGGAAACTATAAACGTATCTTGAAACTGTAAACTTGAACTGAGAATTATAATCATGGCTGTAACTATATTATGTAGACTGCAAACATGACTAAAAACTGTAAATGTAAACTGGAAGCATGTATAAAAACTATAACATAGACTGAATACTGAATCATGAACTGAAAATGTAAATATGAACTGAAACTGTAAACAAGAACTGACAATATAAACCTAAAATAAACGGTAAATATGATAAGAGGACTACAACCTGTAAATATAAATTTAAAACAGTAGCATGAGTTGGAAAACTATAAACATGATTATAAGCTGAAAACTTAAACTGTAATCATGAACATCAAACTATAACATGAGTTGAAATCTGTAACTTAGACTAAAAGTTGTAAATATGAATCGTAATTGTAAACTTGAATATGTAAACTGATAACATTGACTAAAATTGTAAACTTGAACTATAGACTGAAAACATAGACTATATATTGTAAACGTGAACTGAAACTATAAACATGAAAATTAACAATTTTGATAGATTATATATGCAACAATCGGGATAGGACGTCTCCCCTTATCGTCATACGTATCAAGATTTGGCCATCGCCCCCTCATACACTCGCATATGTTAAAAGTCATGAAAATCATCACCAATATCGTAACCTGGGGGCCGTGTAACCTACTTAGTGGGACATAGTATCGCATAAATAAGGGAAGATGAACTATAACATATAACATTTTTAGCAGGAACCTTGCAACGTATAAGGAGGAAAAGCTAATCCTGAACATGAAATAACCTAATAGGGTTTCCAATAACCATTAGGCAAGTTGAAACTGAAGCTAAGGGAACGACACTTTACTAGTATTTTGAAAATATTATTTATATATACTTGAAAATTTGTAAATCAAATACTGTAAAATATGAAACTCAAATTTTAAATCTTATTAAATCATGTTTTGTAAATCCTGAAACATGTACTGAAATTCATAAATTATAAGCTATAATTTGTGACACGTAAACTGAAAATCATGACATGAAATAAGCCATAACCTAACATATATACTGTAAAACATAAACTATAATGTAGACCATAAATCATGGATTGAAATCACGTAAAACATAAGCTGACAGTTGTAAGTATATACTGTAAACAAGTAAAACATAAACTAGAAACATGTAAATCATGGACTGTAAAAACATCACATGAAAACATAAGTCGTAGACATGACCCATTGGGAACATGAACCGAAAAATATAAACATGATACGTTGGAAACATAACTATAAACTTGTAAATATGACACATGGAAAACGTAAACTGAAAACTGTGAACATGGACTGCGGTATGAAAATATAAACAGTAATCATGAAACATGACTTGTAAATCTTGAAACATTGACTGAAAACCATGACATGTAATTGTAAAACCTGACATGTGAATCATGACTCGTAAACTGTAAATAATGACTTGCAAGTTGTGATAAGTACACTATAAATAGTAACATTTAAACTATAAATCATGGATTCATGAAGTGTAAATCGTGATCTATGTATCATATTTTTTAAATCATGAAAATCTAATGAACTCTGAAGATATAAATACATATATTGGAAGCATATGATAGGATCTTCTAAAACATGCTTAAACTAATCACAAACGGACACATTCACTAGTTTCTGCAAATGATACTTGTACGAGACTCACTACCTATTTTAAAATAGGTATGAGATGAAAACCGTCTGAACGAATACTCTAACCAGCACTACTATTACTCAATCATGAGCTTTAAACCATAAATATGGATTGAAAATGAATATCATGATATGTAGGACGTGAAGCATGAGCTATAAATTGGAAAACATAAACACAAAATTTTACCTGTAAATTTGGACTAAAAATTTAAACTGGATTCATGAAACATGATTTGCAAATCGAAAAACATGGATCGTAATAATATAACGACTTAGATGCATATATATCTTGTCATGACTCTTGAAATATAACGTATACTAGAATTACATAACATGAAAACATAATCTATCACAAATATACTAGCTCAAATTATAAATCTAACATTCAAGTAAACTTAAACTTGATTTGTAAAACACTTATAATTAAAAATATGAAAATAGTAACATCCACTCACAGAACTGACATTTAATCCAAAATGCTCGCTTGATCGAGTAGATCTGGATGGATTCTCCTGCGTAGAATCTATGACATGACACTTATGAACCTAAACATGCACGTAAATGATATATGTACCCAAACTGAAAAGAAAACTTAAGACGTCTTCTAACATCCTAAGCTAATCCGAGGCACCATTTCTAAGTGCCAAAGTTAACTTAATCATGCAACACATTATAGTTATCATGCTTATACTTATAATACTCTCGCAACATCATATGAAAACTTCACCAACTTCAAACCAAAAGCATCATCATAAAAAAAGCCAATGGAGGCTCATGGCTATAGACAACATCAAGTACTTCAATGCACATTTGGCCAACAACAAGCAACAACATATTTTTATCACATTTTATAATTCATGAAAAGGCTTGTTACCTCCCTTAATCACGACATCATTAAAATTCATGGCCCCAAGCTCATAGCCATACTAGTTTCATGGCTAGGTTTTATGATTCCAAACAATCAGTGCTTAAATCAAGATCATAATTATCAACCTAAATATAATTAACACTAAGATTAGCACTATCATGCAACTTAAACATAAATCATGTTTGGGTCTCATGAATTCAAATGCTAAACCCTAAGAAACATGCTTGAATCACTTGATTAATCACAAAGATGAAGTTAAGAAGTTTATCTTGCTTCAATTAGTTCAATAAATTGCAAGAAAATAGTTCAATATGTGAGATTTTCCATGGATCCAAAGAAACAAAAATGAGGAAGAAAATGGGCTAAATTTTGGTGGATAAGAAAAGGAGAAAAAGAAAAGAAAAAAAGGATAAAACGTGGGTCACAATTACCTTATTTTTTAATAATAAAATAATATTAATATAAGACACATGTCAAAATTTTGTTACTAAATTTGTAACAGTACGGTAAGTCTGTATTTAGTCTCAAATTTGATTTGGCTCTACTTAGAATTTGAGAAACTTCTTAATATGAAAGTTGTAGATCTATGTCTTAGCTTTCCAAAAGTACCAAAATCACTGAAAAAATATCGGTAGCCCAAGATATGGTCAAAATATTGAGCGTTGTTCATGGAAGTTGTAAAATCGAAAGGGTGATGACACTGAAAAAAATTATACCGACTTTTTGGGAAGCGTTATGAGTACTCCAAACCTAGTATTACATGATCATATGCATATTAACATGTCATGCATGAAAAGAGCGACCATGATGGTCACTTCATGGTAGCCGAGGTGTTACATATCCGTAATGTATTTCCCTAGATCTGACTATGAAATGAATAATATCGATCTTTAACTGGCTTAAAGATCTGCTCTCTTTTTTTATCTATTTATCCTATCACGGTTAATGTGGGCAAATCTAAGGTGCCACAAATATGTCTCATCGTGAGAAATCTTTTCCATTTAGTTTTTTATTTTTTAACCTTAAACATTTCAGTGTTGAGTAGTGAGATATGTCTTAATGGTCTTAGCACATACAAGTTATTTTCCAATTTTCTTGTGCATATTGGTAATCCATCTCTTGAAATAATAATAAAATTATTATTAAAAGAAATTGAAAAACCATGATTCAATAGTCTAGAAACAGAAATCAAATTCATGTGGAAACCAAGAATGAAAAACACATTCTTAATTTAAATAATTATTGCATAAAATAATTAAAAAAATGATAACTCTCACTGCTCTTGCTGAAACAACATTCCTTGTCCCGACTCTTTTGGTGAATTCGCTTTCATCAAGGTTTCTCAATGAATCAACTAGTGGCTCCAGAATCTATAACTCATACGGATTTTTTCATCTTCTACTAATAAGGACTTAATCAAATGTAAATCATATTTACCTACGGCGGTCTTCTTCTTTTCCAACTCTACAAGGTATTTAGGATAGTTTCTCTTCCGATGCCCATCTTTGTTACAGTTGAAACATTTTCATTAGGCTTGGCGTTATTGGAGTTCTTTTTGTTCTTCTTGCCTTTAGCCTTAGCCTTAGTGTTCTTATTCCTCTTCTTTACAGATATTTGTAACGATTGAAATTTTACGTAATAGTTTAATTAGAATTTAGTGACTATAAATGAAATAATTTAAAATGTTAAGGAATCAAGTAAGGCATAATTAAACTTATTAACCAAGACCTATTACTATTTAGACAAGCTTAATTTTGCTGAATGCACCTAGGGTTATATACTAAATTAACAAGCCCAATTATTTAAGCTTAATAATATTATAACATGCTAGTAAATTGGAGAAATAAAAAGCCACCTTTATAATGGCCTATAATTTTCGTAATAACTACAACAAAATTTTAACTTCTAAACGGGAATTTCAAATCTTAATTTAATGCCATCCGAATTTAGTAAATGGCTAACAAATTGAAGATATTAAATTGAATTCATTAAGTATCATTTGAGCTTAATAAAAACAAGGCTAATCAAGCCCAAACAATTGTAATAGGTTCAGTCTACTCTAGGGAAAATTCTAGCAATTTCCAAAACTTTCTCATTTGTTTCACTTAAATAACAATAAAACAAACAAAAGCTCACTTATCTCTCACCTTGGCAGAAGAAGGAATAAAATTTTAACTTTTGAAGTAAGATTTGGGGAAAAAAGAATAAGAAGAAAGAAGAATAAGTGGCAATGAAGATAAATTGAGAGTGTGTGGAGTAATTAGGTACGTTAATCTAAACCTCATATTTTTTCAGAATATATCTGTGTTGGAGGTAAATTCTGGTACTATGATGATTGAACAGTACAGCAGGGGTAGAAAGGGTAACTTCCCTTTGACCAAGACCCTTAATGCCGACCCGGCTAGAAGGGTGTTGCCGACCACATGACGTGACACGTGCCAACGGAAAAGGCCGGGCACTTGGTAATAAATTGCCGACCACGGCTAATCGGGTATTATCAGATCGGTAGCAGTTTTCTCAGTTCAGGGGACCGTTGTGACCGACCTAATGAAGACCGAGCAGATGGTAAGATATTTTCCACCGCCTCATTCTTATAGAATAAGATGATGAGACACCATTCTTATAAGATAAGGTGATGGGACATAGCAATGATGAAAGTAAAATATTTTAGGCCAAGTGGCCTTGGGGGAATGAATTCCATTAATGAGTTCACATGGGTAGTGTCATCTAGAGGAGGGAAAGAACCGCCTCTTTGCTAGTATAAATAGGAGGGGGAAACACATTTGTAGGTGTGGGTTGATTGATTAGTGAGATTGATTACTAAAAATCTAGAGAGAACTATTATGTAAACACAAACTGTTGGAATGTATGCCATAGAGCTACATGTGATGTAAACGGTTTTATGTGTTTTGAAATAAAATGATGCATTATTCATTTATCAAATTCTTTGTTTAATTTTCGCATATTATATAACATCTTAAATACCCTAGATTGCTTATGTGCCTTCAGACTTAGTGTATGAGTGTCATACACAAGAGGATTTAAGTCTTAAGTTAGTAATCTTAAGAAGTCCATAGAGAGCAAACAAAGCGGGTACTTTGTTTGTGGTTTATCTATAGCTGCGGTCCATTCTATATTTGTATGGCGATCTTGATCCAGATCGTCTATGTAGAGACATAAGAATGGAGGCACATTGTATGATGCGATCATATAGGACTGGACCCAGATGAAAATGATATTCTTATAATATCCGTTAAACTAAGAAAGTCAATTCGATCTACTAGATGGTCATATATGGTTTGATCTTAATCATGAGTCTACTACGAACTCCTGTATGGGAGGCCATGTCCTTTGATTTACAAAGGTGAGGTTGGTGTAGCTGTCCCGGCCAATAACTACGTATTTTGGGGGCATGGTATGTTGTGTAGCTTGGAACGTTTTACATAGACATGGAGTTCACTCCTTCTTACGAGAAGTAGAGGAGTATCTTTCTTAAGGGTTGATTCAGTTCTTGAACGATTTGAGCGCTCAAGTCTTTCTATTACGAATAGAAAGATTAAAATTCAAAATAATTATGATGAATAATTGTTCATTAGAGAATCAATGGTACTTAAGGTAAAAATAATTAGAGGGGTATAACGGATATTATAACCCGGCTTTAATTATGAGATACTCGTGAAGGGTTAAATCGATATGTAATGACTATATCGATGGACACCGACTTGGTTCGGCTTAATATATCATCTGCGGCAACGGTAGTGCAACTTCAGATTTTTAGTGGAATAACCCGGAGTTAATAATTCGGAATATTTATTTAAGAGCTTAATTAATATTTCGAGATTATTGGAGCTCGGAACCGTAGGTCCTTTTGGTCCCCGTGCTAGCTCGATTTACTATAGCGGATTTAGTATAATTGGATAGTCCAATTATATACTCACAAAGGTACGTATATTATTATATGATTAATAATATTAATTGTCACAATTGAAACTTTATATTAAAAGTTAATATATAGTTTTATTAAATATATGATATTTAAACACATGTTATTTAATTACATTAGATATAATTAAATAGAAGGTTAAGTAA
The DNA here is from genome assembly GCA_019454045.1 of Zanthoxylum bungeanum. Taxonomy (NCBI): domain Eukaryota; kingdom Viridiplantae; phylum Streptophyta; class Magnoliopsida; order Sapindales; family Rutaceae; genus Zanthoxylum; species Zanthoxylum bungeanum. Next base: position 47,275 of record SKCR01022915.1, on the reverse strand, counting down.
GTAATTTCCAAATTTTGGGTTTTGGAAACCTTTGGACTTAATTTGGAAGTTACATATGTTTAAATAATATTTAACCTTTTTATTTTGTAAAATATATTCCATTATAGAAATTAATATATTGATGTTACAAAAATTATTATTTTTCTTATGGTGGCCGAATACTTCAAGCATAAAGGGAATGGATTTGTTTGTTTTGGAAACAAATAATCCATGGCATTAATTTGGAAATTATGATTTTCAAATGGTTAATTGCTTATTTAATTTTGTAACATCTTTTCAATAATGGTAATGAAAATTGTTGTTGAAAAAAATTAAATATTTTTCCCTTGCTTAGCCGATTCTTTGATGAAAAGAATAGGGAAGGATTTGTTTGTTTTGGAACAAATAACCCTAAGTATAAAAAGAAGAGTTAATTTTCTTTTTGAGAACACTCTCATTCTTGCAACCTAGCCACCTTCTTCTTCTTCACCATTCTCTCAAAAGTTGAGAGATTCCGTTGAATAACAAAAATAAACTAAGTGTGAGAAAATCTCTAAATCGTTTAGGGATTTTTTGTGTGGGTAGCCCACACTACTTTTGTTGGGGTTGGTGATCACAGCGCCGATTTTTTGGTTGTATTTCTTTATGAATACTTCTGTAAAACATTATTATTTTGATAATATATATGCAGTTTCTATAATATAATATATCTTTTATATGGTAAAGACGTAATGACCTTAGAATGACTAGTCATGGTACAGTTTCAAAAGCGTCGCAACTGACATTGAGTTGTATCATGACGTTGTCATTCTCAGACAGTTCTTGGTCAAGGTTTACACTACTTGGTCAGTAGAGTAAACCCGTTGAGACCGGTACATGTTGTATACTGGAATATATGATCCAATGGTTTCTCAATGAACCATAAGTCTTGGAGACTAGTATAGACGTATAGGTGTTTATAGCGGATAAACACTGAACGACTCACCGAAGATTCTTAATGGATGGTACACCAACGTCAATAAGAATCTTGTCGGGTTGAGTAGTACTTGTGATTCTTAGACTTGAGATGCCACTGTGGGCACATGAGCCATCTTCTACACTTAGATGGCAGTCACGTCACCGATCTATTAAGATCAGACCTCCGCCTATTCGTTGGGTGTAGATAGATCCTCAGAGTGTCCTGTGCGTATCAAGATAGGATCCGTCAATTATCAGAGCATAGGTAGTCCATATGATTAGAAATCAGATAAAACCATGGGCCGTGGTACAGTTTAGAAGCCAATTCTAAACATTCTTTTTGAGATTGCTAATAGAATAGTTGACTGGATAATCCCCATAGAGATTTGACGTTTACATCTATATCTCTGGGATATATCTGGATACCTGTGACGGAGGAATTATACATTTGCCATGACCTCGACCTGTATGATTCTGCGAGTTTATCCGTGATCGTCATAATTTACGGGTGGATAAATTATGGACACGAAATTGGATTTCTTGACGAATATGTCTGAATCTAGAGAGTCTCAATAATGAAATATACTCGTAGAGCACTAGAACAACATTTATAAATAATATTGATTATTTATAAAGTCGTTTAAAGGTTAGATGCAAAATACATGTTTAGGGACCGATAGTCTTTCCTTAATTTTTGTGTATTTGCATTTAATACTTGATTAATTTAAATACACATTAATTAATAGTCAAATTGAGATATTGACTAATATCATAAATGTATATATGTTTAATATTTATGTAAATATATTACTATATTAATATATTTGTATTAATTAATTATTTAATTGTTAATGATTAAATTAATTAAAATATAAATATCTTAAGATTTAGATATTTTTTTTAATGGCTAAGTTTCCTTTGTTGACTTTGTTAGAAATATCCTTAAGTTTTTTTTGGATATTTTAACAAGTTGGCTTAATGAAATTCAAATGAAATGAAATTATATTTCTTGTTTTGGTTAAGGCCAAATTCGGCCAAGGCACCAAGTGAACAAGTATATATTGTTTAATTTATTTTAATGTTTCATAACCTAATATAATTTATCAAACACCCATTAAAACAAAACAAAGAAGGTAGAGAGAAAAGAAAGGAAAAATCAAAGAAAGCTTGGATTTAAGTAAGTATCCCAACTTGCTATTAGAGAGAAAATTGTTCCTCTTTCTTGGCAACATCTTGTGATGTTCTTAAGTTTTTCTATTCTTTATTCTTTTTACTTTTGATGGATAAAAGTTTGATGAAGGTGTAATGCATGTATGATGTTGGAAGTTTGTAACTAGTGTAGTTATAAGCATTCTTTTCATGGTTTTAGAACTTTGTTGCTAATCTAGAGTTGTTTACCCACTCTTAAATGACCTATATTTTATATATAGTTATTTCATTGTGTTGAGACTTTAATTGGATGGAAGAAACATGATTGAAGTAATTGATTTAACCAATTTGGTCTAATTTATCCAATTTGAAGAAATTGAAAAATTAGGGTTTAAGACCTCATCCAAATTGGGGGCTTTTCATTTATGTTGTGTATTTGGATGGTATATGATACATATGAAATCTTATATTGATGGATTTCATCTTGATGTGTTTTGAATATGGAAAGTGCAAAATGCACAATTTGCTCCCTTAGGGAGGCTCTCGGCCAAGGGCATAATATTTTGGGTTTTTGGTTGCAATTTGTGTTTTGACATTTGTGAATGCTAAATTCATATTAGTAATGATTAGAATCATCCAAAATTGATTTGAACAATTTCGGACTAAAATGAACAAAATACAAGTGTAAGGGCAATTTGGTAAATTCACATAAATTTGATTTATTGAATTTATTTCATAATTTAATTATTGGACAATTAAATAAATTTGTTTATTTAATTAATCCGAGAAAAATTTTTGAAATCGAAAAATTTGATTTTCCCGTGTTTCCGCTGCGTTACCGGATTTAGCCCCTAAAATCCCTATAAAATGGTATCAGAGCGAGTCAGATTCTAGGCCCCCTAAAATGATTAGCTTGTTTGATTCAATGTTTAATTATGTTTTCTTAACTTATACATGCATGTTATAATCTATTTGATTAGATTTAGGGTGTATGACACTTAACGGAAAATCCCTAATTAATAAGGTTTTAATGTAATTATGTATTTGATGCATGTTATGTGGTCCTTCTTTTCAATACGGTTTATAAATATTTCTCCGTGACTACACCCGAGACCGTGCCTCTACTGTGAGGGTGTAGCCGATAGAGATTTATTTATACCGGATGTATATCATATACTAGATAAATTCAAGCGAAAGCGGAATCCTGAACGTGCCCTAGCTGTCAGGATTACGCAAGTAACTTGAGTTTATCATTGACAAGTTTAACCTTGGTACGTCTCCTTATTGGCCTGCCTTAGCAGCGACAACGAGAAATGACCAGGACCGGAAACCCAGGAGTCACTAGTGAGTGATTGACAAATGAGTTGTCTACCTGATGAATATACGTAGGCGAGACCGTGCCTCTGTTGTGAGCTGAAATATATTCACGGGATCCACTTTTCACTATTTGTATTTAATTTAATTATTAGATCTTTGTATTCTGTTTGGGGATTACATATTGCATGATTTAGTGGAGGGGCATTTTTAGATTAAAAATCCATGATCTAGTTTATGCTTTTGATATTTAATGAAACTGCTTAAATTTCTCCTAACTTTTTCGTGATCTATATGATAGATTGTGATGGGGCACCGTCCACAAATCAGTTTGCGTGTATGCTTGATGCGAACAAACTAAAAGGCGCTGAGAACTTCGCTGACTGGGAATTGGATTTGAGGATTGTCCTCGATTCCGAGAAATTGGGATATGTTCTTGAGGGTGCGTTGCCCTTGCTGTTTGTGCGGATGATACGGAGGAGGAACACCAAGTTTTTGAAACTTGAAGAATGATGATTTAAGAGTAAATCATACATCCTTAGTTCACTGTCTCCGGGACTCAAGAAACAATACTATGGCATGTTAGATGCGTATAGTATGATGACGCGATTGAGATAATCATTGAGAACCAAGAACAAGTAATTGTTCATAAGGTCGCAATGAATTGTTCCATGCGCGATTGATGATGGGGCAAGCTGTTAGCTCACATGTTCTTCAGATGATCGATTTGATCGATCAACTAAGGCAACATAATTCATTCTGAATGACATTCTCGATAGGAGTGTCATTCTTGGTTCACTCCCAGCTTCATATCGCCAGTTCGTGATGTATTTTAACATGAACGGGACTATCTGTACCTACCACGAGTTACATAGGATGTTGCTCACAACGGAGGAGGACCTTAAGAAGGGAGTACTGACTCGCCCTCCAAGACCTACTTCTCTTTCCGCTTCTTCCCAGGCCTGGCCAAAGGGAAAGAAGAAGAAAGGGAAGAAGAAGAAGGGTTTCGGTCCTCAACCACAGGCAAAGATAATTAATGGCCAAAAGAGCTTCTGAAGACAAGTGCCATCACTGCAGCAAAGTCGGGCACTGGAAAAGGAACTGTCCTGGCTACATCGCCCTGCAGAGGAGGGAGAGAGCATCTACATCAGGTACATTTATTTTTCCAGTTATTGATATATCTTTGGCTTGTGAAGCCGTTACATCCAACTGGATTTTAAATTTTGCTTGCCCCATTCACATTTGCAATTCGTTGCAGGTGCTGAAGGAAAATAGAAGACTGAAGCCTGGAGAGATGCAGTTGCGATTCGGGAGTGGAGACTCTCTGGATGCAGTTGCAGTGGGAGTATGCGAGATCTCATTGCCGAATTGGACACTTTTGTTAAAGGATTGCCATTTTGTGCCTGGATGTGTAGCTAATATTATATCACTTTTTGTATTAGATACAGAGGGCTTTTGTATTAATATTAAGAATTGTTCTTTATATTTATATGATAAAAGTAATATTCAGATCCTTTGTTGTCCAAACCAGCATGGTCATTATACATTGCAAACTTCAAAAGATATTTTAAATACTGGAGTAATAAACGTAGTTTACCTGTAATTAATAATACTGAACTTTGGCATATGCGGCTGGGTCACAAAGGCGTTTACGCAATTGGTTAGGAATGGTTTGATACCAGATCTTACCATTGAATCCTATCCAACTTGTGAATCCTGTATTCAGGGTAGATGACCAAAGCCCCATTTTCTGGTGTTGGACACCGCGCCGCTAACTTACTGAACTCGTACATTCTGATGTATCGTCCACTAAGTTAGACTGCTCACAGTGGTTATTCGTACTTCGTTACCTTTACCGATGATTTATCACGCTACGGTTATGTGTATTTGATGCGACATAAATCTGAAACATTTGAAAAGTTCAAAGAATTCTGAAATGAAGTAGAAAAACAAACTGGACAATATATTAAATGTCTTCGATCTGATCGATGCGGTGAATATATAAGTGGTGAGTTCATGGATTATATGAAGAAGAATGGGATTCTAGCTCAATATACTCCTCCAGGTACTCCACAACACTATGGAGTGTCTGAGAGGAGAAATCAGACTTTATTGGATATGGTCCGATCGATGTTGAGTTTCACAGATTTGCCCTATTATTTATGGGGCTACTCTATTTTAACAGCTGCACATCTTTTGAATAAGATTCCTTCAAAAGCTGTTCCTACGACACCGTATGAGATATGGTTCGGTAGGAGACCAAAACTTAGTTACATTAAGGTTTGGGGTTGTCCTGCCTATGTCAGGGTGGCTTAGCAAGATAAGCTTTCACCTCGAGGGCAAAAGTTTAGGTTTGTCGGATATCCTTCAAATACGAGGGGATATCTGTTCTATGATACCGAACATCGAAATGTGTTCGTAGCTCGCTTCGCAAAATTTCTAGAAGTAGAATTTTTGTCTGAAGGTTGTAATCATAGACAAGTTGAACTTGATGAAGTCCAACCTGAAAACAACGAACCAACGGAGGAACTTGAAGTTCAAGTAGATGAAGACCTTCAACACACATACTCCGTAGGTCATAAAGGGTATCTAGACCTCCTAAACGCTTGTATTGGATACAAGAAAAGAGTCTGGATGTTCTCTTAGTTTGAAGAGATTATCCTTTCACCTATAGAGAATCGATGTTGGACATCGACTCCGTGAAATGGCAAAGTGCCATGAAATCCGAGTTAGACTCGATGCATGAGAATCAAGTTTGGGACTTGGTTCCGCTTCCCGAAGGAATTGTTCCTATCGGTTGTAAATGGGTTTTCAAGAGGAAGTGCGGGCCTGATGGTAAGGTTTAAACTTACAAGGCCCGACTGGTAGAAAAGGTTACACGCAGCGACCTGGCGTCGACTACGATGAAACTTTTTCACCAGTAGCAATGCTTAAGTCTATTCGGATTTTGCTTTCTGTAGCTGCGTATCATGACTACGAGATTTGGCAAATGGATGTCAAAACGGCTTTTCTAAATGGATTTCTTGATGAAGAAATCTATATGAACAGCCGGAAGGTTTTGCGTCCAGCGAAAACTCGGGTATGGGGTGTAAGCTAAGAAGTCCATTTATGGACTTAAACAAGCTTCACGAAGTTGGAATCTTCGATTCGACGAGATTATTAGATTGTCTGGTTTTCTCAAGAATACGGAAGAATCCTGTGTGTATCAGAAGGCCAGTGGGAGCATGGTCGTATTTTTAGTCCTATATGTTGATGACATCCTAATCATTATGAATGATTTAGGTATGTTACAAAGCGTCAAAGCGTACCTCTGTAAGAATTTCTCCATGAAGGACCTGGGAGAAGCTTCCTATGTTTTAGGGATAAAACTCTATAGAGATAGAAAAAGGAGGCTGATTGGGTTATCCCAATCAACGTACATAGATAAGATCTTGGAACGGTATAATTTTGGTAACTATAAGACAGCAAACATACCGTTCAGACATGTGATTCATCTTTCAAAGAAGATGAGTCCACAAATAGAAGATGAGAAGGTTAAAATGTCTAACCAACCTTATGCTTCGTGTTTGGGTAGCATAATGTATGCCATGTTATGTACAAGGCCTGATATCAGTTTCGCTGTTAGCATAACTAGTAGATATCAGTCCAATCCAGGAAATGACCATTGGATGGCCATTAAACATATCCTCAAGTATCTTAAAGGTACTAAGGATAAGTTAATAATTTATGGAGGAAATGAACCGCAAGTTAACGCGTATACGGATTTCGATTTCCAATCGGATCCCGATGATAGAAAGTCTACATCTGGATTCGTATTTACCCTTAACAGAGGTGCAGTTTGTTGGAAGAGTTCCAAACAGGGATCGACAGCAGATTCCACCACTGAGGTGGAATATATTGCAGCTTCTGAAGCTGTAAAACAGGCTGTGTGGATAAAGAACTTTGTCACAGAATAGGGAGTTGTCCCAAGTATTGAGAATGTGATTCCGTTATACTGTGATAATACTGGAGCCATTGCGCAACCAAATGAACCAAGGGCGCATCAGAAGTCGAAGCATGTGGAACGCAAATACCACATCATTCGAGAGATTGTGTCTCGAGGGAATATTGTCGTGTGCAAGGTACCGAGTGAAGATAATGTAGCAGACCCAATGACGAGGCCATACCTCCGAAGTTGTTTGATAAACACATGGAGTCGATGGGTATTATATACAATCGTTATTGGCACTAGAGCAAGTGGGAGTTTTTGTTGGGGTTGGTGCTCACAGCGCCAATTCCGGTTGTATTTCTTTATGAATACTTCTGTAAAACATTATTATTTTGAATAATATATATGCAGTTTCTATAATATAATGTATCTTTTAATATGGTAAAGACGTAATGACCTTAGAATGTCTAGTCATGGTACAGTTGCAAAAGCGTCGCAACTGACATTGAGTTGTATTATGACGTTGTCATTCTCAGACAGTTTCTGGTCAAGGTTTACACTACTTGGTCAGTATAGTAAACTCGTTGAGACCGGTACATGTCGTATACTGGAATATATGATTCCAATGGTTTCTCAATGAACCATAAGTCTTGGAGACTAGTATAGACATGTAGGTGTTTATAGCGGATAAAAACTGAACGACTCACCGAAGATTCTTAATGGATGGTACACCAACGTCAATAAGAATCTTGTCAGGTTGAGTAGCACTTGTGATTCTTAGACTTAAGATGCCACTGTGGGCACATGAGACATCTTCTACACTTAGATGGCAGTCACGTCACCTATCTATTAAGATCAGACCTCCGCCTATTCGTTGGGTGTAGATAGATCCTCAGGGTGTCCTGTGCGTATCAAGATAGGATCCGTCAGTTATGTGTATCAGAGCATAGGTAGTCCATATGATTAGAAATCAGATAAAACAATGGGCCCGTGGTACAGTTTAGAAGCCAATTCTAAACATTCTTTTTGAGATTGCTTATAGAATAGTCGACTGGATAATCCCCATAGAGATTTGATGTTTACATCTATATCTCTGGGATATATCCGGATACCTGTGACAGAGGAATTATACATTTTCCATGACCTCGACTTGTATGATTCAACGAGTTTATCTGTGATCGTCATAATTTACGGGTGGATAAATTATGGACACGAAATTGGATTTCGTGACGGATATGCCTGAATCTAGAGAGTCTCAATAATGAAATATACTCGTAGAGAACTAGAGCAATATTTATAAATAATATTGATTATTTATAAAGTCGTTTAAAGGTTAATTTGAGATATTTGACTAATATCATAAATGTATTATATGTATTAATATTTAATGTAAATATAATACATATATTTAATATATTTGTATTTAATTGTTAAATGATTAAATTAATTAAAATATAAATTTCTTAAGATTTAGATATTTATTTTAATGGCTAAGTTGCCTTTGTTGACTTTGTTAGAATATCTTTAAAGTTTTTTTGGATATTTTAACAAGTTGGCTTAATGAAATTCAAATGAAATGAAATTAATATTTCTTGTTTTGGTTAAGGCCAAATTCGGCCAAGGCACCAAGTGAACAAATATATATTTTTCTTTTATTTTAGGGTTTCATAACCTAATACACTTTATCAAAACACCATTAAAACAAAATAAGAAGGTAGAGAGAAAATAAAGGAAAAATCAAAGAAAACTTGGATTTAAGTAAGTATTTCCAACTTGCTATTAGAGAGAAAATTGTTCCTCTTGTTCTTGGAAACATCTTGGGATGTTCTTAAGTTTTTCTATTCTTTATTCTTTGTACTTTTGGTGGATAAAAGTTTGATGAAGGTGTAATGCATGTATGATGTTGGAAGTTTGTAACTAGTGTAGTTATAAGCATTCTTTTCATGGTTTTAGAACTTTGTTGCTAATCTAGAGTTATTGACCCACTCTTAAATGACCTAGATTTGATCTATAGTTATTTCATTGTGTTGAGACTTTAATTGGATGGAAGAAACATGATTGAAGTAATTGATTTAACCAATTTGGTCTAATTTGAAGAAATTGAAAAATTAGGGTTTAAGACCTCATCCAAATTTGAGGCTTTCATTTATGTTGTGTATTTGGATGTTTATATGATACATATGAAATCTTATGTTGATTGGATTTCATCTTGATATGTTTTGAACATGGAAAGTACAAAATGTACATTTGGTCCCTTAGGGAGGCTCTCGGCCAAGGGCATAATATTTTGGGTTTTTGGTTGCAATTTTTGTTTTGACATTTGTGACATGTTAAATTCATATTAGTAATGATTTAGAATCATCCAAAAATGATTTGAACAATTTCGGACTAAAATGAACAAAATACAAAGTGTAAGGGTAATTTGGTAAATTCACATAAATTTGATTTATTGAATTTTATTTCATAATTTAATTATTGGACAATTAAATAAATATGTTTATTTAATTAATCCGAGAAAAATTTTTGAAAAAAGGAAATTTTGATTTTCCCGTGTTTCCGCTGCGTTACCGGATTTAGCCCCTAAAATCCCTACAACTTTCCATTGGTTGTGAGACATAGCTCGGAAGACCTTGTGGCGTTGAACCAAAATCATTATTCTAATCTTCTCTATCTCACAGCAGTGGGAGTATTTTATTGTCCATTGCCGTGAATCATATAATTGATTCGGGGCTCGGTTTGTTTCATTTTAATTTGGGATTTTGGGAAACACCTAGGGAACCATTTATGGCTATATTGTGGCTGTATCTTGAGTGAAATATCAGACCTAAAACATCCTTGCAGTTCATGCAAATCAGGGGCTGATTTGTGTGCAGTTCATGCAAATCAGGGGCTGATTTGTGTGCAGTTCCGTTGTGTAACGAGTCCAAAAAAGTCCATTATTTCACTGCAGTTCAAGAGCTGTTCGGGGACTGTTTCGGGAGCATTCCGGGGCTGAAATCTTATCCGAAACAGAAGCAAAATTTCAGTATACCTGCTGGTCAGATTCGGCTAAAGGAAGGGGAAAGCAAAAAAAAAATTTCAAGTCCGATCCGTGTGCCTAAGTCGCTTCCGCTGCGCGAGGAAAGCGTTTCCTACAATTGGCATCTACAGCGAGGTTGAAAATTATTCTTAACCCTTCTCTCTTTCATTTAAAGTTTCTGTTTTTAATATATTTATATAAGTTATAATTATGATATGCATGTTCAGATGAGTGGGCACAATGTAATATTCATATGATGAATGTTTTTTGTTATTTCATGTGATGAATGGAATTTGCATTGGTCGTAAATTTTTCCGGCTCTTATTTTCTAGTTGGTTTTGTTTTTGGATGTAAGGCTATAAGTCCATTGTTTACATTTGTCGTAATTTAATTTTTCAATGTAAAATTTCAATTCTTGTAATTTGGAGCACCGAAGTCGCAAAAGGAGCCAACACCACTTTGAAGCGGGATTTGAAGACCAATGACTGCCTTGGTGATTCTTATGTACTAATTAGATTAGTATAGAAAAAAAAAAGAGTCTGGTCAATGCAAAATATTTTTTTATGTTATATGTATGTTTATTTCGAATTATTTGAATAACATATCATATAGCTTAGGGTGCCCACTCTTGCATTTTACATGCCATAACATGTCATAGATGCATTATCATTATACAAATAAAATATGATTTTATGTTATTTAAAATGTTAAATTAAAATATGATATGCATAGAAATCAATTAATTAGATTAATTGGATTTATGGTTTAAAATTTGAATTCTAATATATTGGGCTTAATTGGTGCATAATAAATTCCATTGGTATATATGATGGAAACCCAGATATAAATTCCATAGCCGAATCCGAATGGACGGTAATATGGTCTACACTCGGGATACAATTCCACGTACCATTGGATTTGATAACGCACTAAAATTTATTAAAATGTTTAATTAAAATTTTGACCTTTTAGAATTCCATAAATTTTAAACTTATTAGTGTTCTAGTTTTTTAAGAGTTAAAATATAATAGCTCACTAATAACACTCTAATTAAATTAGTTTAATTGAGTAAAACTATTAGTAGAGACTAATGGAATATTAGTGATACAATTTTTAAGAGTTAAAATTGGTTATGTCACTTATGTCAAACTAGTGTAAATAAAAATTATGATTTAGCCGCCATAAATTTATCCACACTAGTTAAAATAAAATATTAGATATTTTATAGATAGAAACCTTAATTTTAAAATAGTGAGTATGAGAGGGATATACGACAGTATATCCCGCGATCTCCGTTGTTAGTCCAAAAACGTGAGATTCAAAAGGCGCCTCGAGACGGCTTTGTTTTCGTCCCCCACGGATGGTGTCCATTTTAGGTCAATATCAGGTTTGGGTTCCGAGAGGATATGGATTCTAGATGTATCTTGTGAACTGACCTACCCTACGGCGGTACTTCACTCGTTAAGTCAAAGAATCCTAAAACGACGGGTTACCCTCACAAAGGAATAATTAACTGTTAATAAAATTCCTTGATTGAATGAAACGGTAGTTGGTTAATATAGGAATAATAGTTGTTCCCGTATATATTAAATTGATTGAGATTGTCTTGATCTATCATGCAAGTACTTGATCTACCCTATGGCAGAACTTACTTGTGGGATGACAGATTTCTGTGGCATAGTAATTCTCTTAGGTTTCTAATTCATTATTCATGGTTCATGCATCATGTTTAATTTTATGCTAAAATTATTTGATGATTTTAATATGCGATGAATGAATGTTAAATGCATGTTTATTTTTATTTTTCAACCATGGTTTCTCCAATTATTTCCATACTCTCAAACGACAAACTAACGGGAGAAAACTATGTTAAATGGAAAAGTAACATGAACGCTATCCTGGTCTGTGAAGACCTAAAATTTGTCCTGACGGAGGAGAGTCCTCCCGAGCCGGCCAGAAATGCTAGCTAAGCTGTGCGCGATACCTATCAGAAATTGGTCGCAGCAAATGAGAAAGCCCGCTGCTACTTGCTAGCAGGGATGTCTGAGGTTCTTGTTGTAAAGCATGAACCTATGGCTCTAGCATCTCAGATGATGGAGTCATTACGGGGCATGTTTGGGCAGCCTTCGGAGCGTCAACGCCATGAGGCCATGGTCTCAGCGATGTCTGCTAGGATGTGGGATGAGACATCAGTCCGAGAGAACATCTTGAGGATGATGACCTATCTCAACACTGCTGAAACCCATGGAGCTCGTATTGACGAGCGTAGCCAGGTGACCATGATCATGGAAACTCTTCCGAAGTGTTTCTTACAGTTTAAAACAACTATGTTATGAACAAGTTGACTTTTACTTTGACCCAACTGCTTAATGAGCTCACCCATTACGAGTCCATGCTTGTGGATCCTTGTAAGTCCGGTGCAGAGGCAAATGTTGCCGAGTCTTCTAAATCTGCAAAGATAAAGAAGAAAAGCACTGGGAAGGCTAAGGGAAAGCCCATGAAGAAGAAGAAAAACAAGAAAGGCTCCAAGGATACCAAGCCCAAAGGAAAATATTTCCACTGCAACAAGAATGGGCATTGGAAAAGAAATTGTCCTAAATACCTTCCTCAGCTGAAGGAGAAAAAGGAAACAGGTAAATATGATTTACTGGTTATTGAATCTCTATCAGTGGAGGATGATAAATCCGCTTGGATTGTTGATTCTGGAGCCACTAACCATATTTGTGTTTGGTTTCTATTAAGTCCCAAGGATCATTTATAAGCATAAAACACATGTGAATACGCAAAGGAGAATGGCAGAATCATACTCACAATGAACAGATCGGATGCTACGAAGAACAACACTTTTTATGCCATTTGAGAAGCTCCAAGGCTCACGGCAAACTCACTGTTTTTGCTCCTCAAAATCGGTCATGGTCCTCCATTGATGTCTTCAAGCTCCAAGCTTACAAAATGGATTCCAAGCTCACGAAATGGTTTCCCTATCACCTTGTATGCCTCTTTGTGTGCTAGCAATGGCAAGATTTGCCACAAATCTTCCATCTTCATTCTTGTTATTCACGGTTTTAGTGAAGAAAAATGAGATAGAATAAACTAGGCCCTTGGCTGAAAGTTCAAAGAGAAGAGAGAGAGAGAGATATCACTTGTATTAGGTTTCCAAAACCTAATAATATCATATACCAAAATTTTATATTTGCCTTTCAAAAAGGTCAACAAAAATTTTGGAGCCAAAAACCAAAAGATGTTTTCCAACCACTTCCATCAAGTCATAGCACTCATGAATAGTGACTCGTTGTCAATCACTCAAAGTGACAAGACATCCATCACTTGAATGATATGCGATGTGACACTAGATGCGACTAGCGATTTGACGCTTGATGTGATTTGCGTGCCGCACTCGAATTCGAAATGCGAATGCGATCGCAAACACTCTCGGGCTCGGGTTCGTTAATTCCGAATTAACGAATTTTCCGTTGCGTCGTAATTAAATCTAATTTAATTAAATAATCATGCCTAGCATAATTACTATTCACGTCCCTAACGAATTAATTCTAAATTAATTCGTTCGCCCGAATTAAAATCCGATTTTAATTCCGCGTCGAAATCCAATTTCGTTTAATATATCGAATATATTATTTTATTGATTAATTCCAAATTAATCGTTCTCTCTCTTTAATTACATAGATATTTTATCCCAGATAAAATATCTATGTAATTAATCCCATATTAATTTTCTCTCTCATCTAATTAATCCCAGAATAATGAAGTGCGAGTCATGTATCATCGGTGAATCTTCGGGAAGCGACCCATGAGATCCCCGGATATGTTGGCAGTAAATACGGTCGTCAGACTATCCGAACACGTAAGTACCTAGTACTACATTTTACCGATTTACAAGACAAGGTTGGCTTCTAGCAAAACGCCATGCCTACCCAATTCTCCAGAAACATGGTTACAGGAATAATCGATCTATATCAGGTGTAGTATATATAGTATTGAGTATCTCGATCCAGTATCGGATGGTCACGTGCTGGGCCAGGGGCTGGAATTGTGTCTGCCCCGTACGAAGCACATATCAGATGTCTGGTAACTAGTCTTTATAATCGGATAAACATGACCAAGTCATAATATCCCGATAGCTGTAGCATATAGAGAACAACTTATGTATCCTACGTGATCATCATCTCCACTATAACTGAAGTGATACATCCATATTGACATCACACCCAATACACTACGATTCTCAATATACCCAGAAGAGGCGTACACAGAACAGGTTAAAGCCCTGGATGACCAAAACCAAAGCATATTGATTGTCGCAAGTTTTGGCGGTGCAAGTCTCAGGTTAAAACCAAATACACCTACCCTGAATTCGGACTTCCATAGACACATAGTTATACTACCAATGGAATTCCGAAGGGGTCTATCTAGAGCGAAGCTGTTTCCCGTACCATCGGTAAAACACAATCTTCTATTACACTTGCATGAGTATCATATACCCAAATATATGAGAACTATGATGTTATGCCCTCATAACGCGCACAAGTGTAATACTAGTCTTTTACGCATTTATCGATGTCCAATCTCGATAATACTCTGACTAGGGATATTTAATGATTTATCTTTCGTGGACTGATACTGTCTCATATCATTCTCAATCCAGGAACAAATCATAGGGACCTCCTATCATTTATACATCTTGGTGATCTAATCACAAATGATAAGAGAGCAATCTCCTTTGTCACATAGTTAATTTGTACAACAACACCATGATCTGTACAAATAGTGACGCTTTGTGTCATAATTGTCCAACAATATCCCACTTGGCCTATATCGAGTCACTCGAGTGTCTTACACCCAAACTATGTACGGTTGGCTCAAACTGCCGAGAAAAATGTTTTCGTCAGCGGATTTGCATGATTATCATCTGATGCGATTTATATGATCATCACATCGCAACGATGCATGATTCGAATGAATCAGATGAATATCGAATTATGTATCTCGATCGTTGATGAGACCGTTAATCCTTTAGCCTGTGTTATAGCCTAGATCAGCTGCTAACAGAACTATATCTAATCTAATTAGATTTGTTATCGACCCAAATGGCTTCTATTGCTGCCTCAGCTGCAGCAATAATCCGCATTTGTTGTTTATTTGGTGACAGTATCTTGCTTGGAAGATTTCCAGCTCACTGTACCATTATTCAAACTGTATAGTACCGTTTGCGACTTATAGTCGTTTAATCGGTTTAGAAACTTGCAGTAGTGAACCCAGTCACTTCAAGTTCTCCTTCTCCATAGTTTAAGACAGCATCATAAGATCTCTAAGATACTAAAAGAAGTTCTTAATTTCAATCCATTGACTATCACATGGATTGGCCTGATTCTGTCTCCATATGCTCAAAGCGTATGAGACACCAGGTCACATACATTTTTCAATGTAAAATTTTTCAGTGAGTTTTAAAATTTTTAATCCAACCCAGTAGATCTTTATTACTAGAATAAAGTTGTTTCTCCCAAGAATTCTACGGATAATTTTCATGAAAGCCAAGCTTTCACCGATTGTTTTATGGGAATATCATTTCCAAGAAATGACATATATTATTATTTATTGGACAGCCACTGTCAGTGCTCTCCCACTAATCCCTTTATATACACAAGAATCAGTTCGTTTTGAATTAAATCATAAATCATTATGATTACATCAAAACGATAATTCCAAGAACTCAATGCTTGCTACAATCCAAACTTGGATCGATTAACCTGCAAACCTTGTTTGCTAGTTTTGGTACGACAAAATCAACAGGATGTTTTAAACATCCTCCAAAAGGTTTCCTTTTAAGGAAAATGATTTTCTCGTTAAGCTGACATTTTTCATAACTGAAATATGCAGCTTTAGCAAGCATTATCCAAATGGATTCAACGTGGCAACAGGTAAAAGGTTTCGTTGTAATCAACACAATGTTGATAACGATACATTTCCGCTAAAAGCCTAGCTTTATACGTTGATATGTTGCCATCCATGTATGTCTTCCTTGAAGACTTATATAGTACCAATAGGCACAATGCCTTCTGGTACATTAACTTGTGTCAAACATAGTCGTTTTACATGGAATCCATTTCGGATTTATGACACTTTGTCATAATAGGGAGTTGATACCTTGTATCACTTCCTCATACGTAGTCAGTTGGTATACCTCAATAAGATTGACATCTTTATGAGGTGAGTTCAGAAACCCATACCCCAGGTTATTTTCTGATTCTCTCCGACTTACGTGGTTCTTGTGTATTTGAAGATTATTGGTATAGTTTCATCATTGATAAACTATTTATGTTCCATTAGGAATCGGTGCCTAGAATAGTATTACTCCGATTTTCATCGAGTTTTACTATCCTCCCACTTACTACTGCATATCGGTATTCCTCTTAGGAAAACCGCATGGTGAGCAACAATTAAATTGTTCTCTTGTGAGATGTATAAGTACTATACTTAGGTATCCCTAGGATAACCTACAATTGGCACTTATCCAATTTTGGTTTTAGTTTGGTCTCATCCAAACATATGCCCAGCATTCCCAAATCTTCAGGAATGAGAAAACCTAGTTTCTTTCCTGTTCATATCTAATATGATATCTGTCAAACATATATTTATGGAACCTTATTCAAAATAAGTTCTGCACTATTTACGCGTATCCGTTGAAGGAAATGGTAGCTCAGAGCGACTCATTATTAACCTTATCATGTCCAACAAAGTTCGGTTACTCTGTTCGGACACACCGTCATAATGACGTGTTACGGGAGGAGTCCTCTTTGAAAGAATACTATACTGTTTCAAGTATATTAGAAATTTATTGCTTAAGTATTTTCATCATCGTCTAACCGTGATGGTTTAATACTTTTAGCCGATCTGTTTGGCTATTTCATGTCGAAACTTAAAAAGTTTCCGATTTATGTTTCAAAAGAAACACATATAACCATAACGTGATGCCATATCCGTAAAGGTCACGAAATATTCATATCCATCTCTAGCCTAGCTAGACATGGGCCCACTTGCTTTACTAAGAACTAGGGCTTACAGATCGGTGGCATTTACACTTTTACCAAGTAAAGGTGTTTTAGGCACTTTGCCCTATAAACTAGATTCGTAGACTTTATTTGAATGTTATCAAATCAGTCCGAGTACCCACTCTTCAAAAGTGTGGATATACTAGTCTTGATTAAATTGCGTCCCAGACAACAATTCCACAATATGTTTCTTCTGATCAAATCAGTTTGAGCTATTTGTTTGTTATGTTTTATGTTTGAGATTTATTTATATTCAAAATATAAATTCTGTTATTCACATCCAATCAATATCATCTTTATAAAATAAAACACTTTAGTGTTCTAGAATATAAAGGTAAATCCGCAACGGATTAGACACTGATATAGAGATAATGTTTCTAGTCAAACTAGTTACATTATAACAGTTTCTAAATTTAAGTACACACCGGAAGGTAGTTCCTAAACTTAGGTATCTACGGTTAAAACAGCGACTTTCGTCCCATTTCCAATTCGCAAATTAATCTCAACTGAAGTCAGTATCCTGCTCATAGCAGATTCTGAATATCAGTACATATTTATGTATCATACTAAGTATTTAAAATCCAATTTTAATAATAGTAGTGAACATATTTGACAAACATATTTGAAGTCAGAGCCTTGCCCGTCTTCAATTCCTTCATGTCTGCTTTGTCCAAATGGCAGTCACGCTTCTGAAATCCTGTTTGCCACATTTTAAGCATACATTTTGGGATATGTCTGTTATCTTCCCAAAAGATTATAATGATTTTGCCTTTGCCAGTTTCAACACTCTAGAAGCCTTTGGCCTAGCCTAGGCCTTCTAGAATATCGAAGTAAGGTGCGCCTTGCGCTACTTGCCTTACTGCAAACTTTGACTTTGTCTCCTTGAGAATAGCCATTAACTCTCCAAGAGTTAGTATTGCAATTTGTACTTCTAAGATCTAAAAATATATCTTTGAAGATCCTTCAATTTCATTATCATACGTTAAGGATCTAATCCTTAGTTCTGATTAAGACATTAACGAGTCTACTGCGACAAGCTTAATGGATTAAACACTAAAGTTATCATCACATGAATCTTCCAAAGATCATGCTCTACTATTTGCTTAACTCCGGGCTTAGGCCTAATATGTTATTTTATCAAATAAAGTAACTTATTAGTTTCCAGGACCATCATGAAATTATTCCCATTTTGAAAAATAAACCATTTAAATATATTTTCCCTAGGATTATGTTTTAAATGTCAATCTTTCAATTTTATCTTGATTCTAATAGTCCAACTATTTAATCAACGATTTTGGTACTTTTAAATATAATGATTATTTATAGTCCAACTATATTAATCAACTATACTTTTAATTTGTTTAAATACAGTCCAACTGTTAATTAAAACAACGATTTAAATATTAGTCCAACAAACATTTAATTTATTTGACGAATGATATTTGATTGAGCACATATGGAAAGTAATTAAACGAATATTGAAAATTTAATTCTTGCCTCCCACTATTTTTCGGCGAGCCTCTAACCCTCTGTCGAGTACTCGGGAAACCGTGTTTCCTAGTGGGCTAGGATCCCATTAAATATCACACAATCTTGACTTTGGCCAACAAATTGTATGATAATTAACTAGGTAGATCTCTAAGATCAAATGGATCCAATCCAATACCTAGATCCAGTAGGGGGACATCCAAGTCCGAAACATATATCTTATATATGCCAATATATCCAATATATTGCCTAACCTATTTCCTCTGAATCAACTAAGCCTTGCTTTAGCACAACAAACTTAGTGATCCCAGTTAAGCGCAACCCATTGACCATGGAAAGCTTCGTAATCAATGTCGATGGACAAGAAATGGTATTGACTTTGGCCAACAAACCACAACTTGGACAAGACACTGATATGGAACAAAGCTCTCGTGATTCAAACACATCCTCGATAGACAAAGGCCTTGAATTTGGCCAACAAACTAATGCCGTCTTAGATCTTGAGTAAGAATCACTCAATGGAAGGAAAAACGCTTAATATTTTGCGAGGGTTTTTCGAGTGCAAATTGGCAACCAATTTATTATCTTTGTTAAGGTCTCATCATCATACACCCTTAAACATGCATTCTAAATACATAAAAAAGTGCGTATAAATAAATATAATAATGATATGAGGATGGATACTTAAACATTGATCCTATATCAAATCTCTCCATTTCCTATCTCCCGCTAGCATAAGTATTTGCTTCTACCCGTTACACTACACTTCTAAAGAAACCTCATTTACATTGAGGGGAATAGGTGAGAAGAGAATACAAAGAGTAAGGAGGTAATAAGGCTGGACACGCAGGTCCAATTAATAAATTCCAAATTTATTACAACAATTTCTAAAATTGCCCCACCCATCTAATATCCATCCGATATACATTATTCATGCATCGCCATCATGTATTCACACAAGCATGTTATCAATCAATCTAATCCAATTAATTAATCTGAATATTAATGACCATCCAATGTTCAAACAACGATTTGATTTTGCGCGAGTCAAACTCGTTTTGCGAATAAGTACTCAAAGTACGAATTCTCGAATTAAATTAAACTACATAATTAAATCCAATTCAATTTGTATTTAATAATAATTCGCTATTTATTTCCAAATTAAATACTATACTTTATTAATGAACTTTTACGACTTAAATTCCAAATTTAATCGTTACGGGTCTCAAAGCCAGATTAACGTCCAATGTTAAATTAATTAAAGTCCAATGGGCTTTTAATTATTTTCTTAAGGCGTGGACTTTTGGTCAACACGGGTCAAACCCAATAACCAAATCCCAATCAAGGAATTACCCCATAAGCCTATAAATCAATTTAGGCCCATTAGGCCAATTAAATTTATTAATGTCCATTAGTCGCATTTGGGCTTTATGGAAGCGGTTTTGGGCCCAATTGGATCCAACCAATTTAGCCTAAACCCATCTTGGTACAACCAAGCCCAATAAGCCCAATAACAACATTGAAGCCCAATTACCAAAATTAGCCTAATATAATTAAATTACAAAATTTCAATTTCACAATTTAATTACACAAAGTGTATTACATAATTAATTACCCAATTAACATTTCTAAAATATCAATTAGCCTAATTAATCACGGTCATTAACAACAAAACATATCCAACACATTTTATCAAAAATCAAACCCATTTCATGCTCTTCAAGTCTCGGCAATGGGGTTAATTTTATGTCCAATTTTAATTCAATCCAATTAAATCCAATAAACATTAAATCAAATTTCCCAACATTATTCCAACTCATCCAATGAATCAAAATCAAAAAATTCCAAGACATTAAGGCAAGGATGACTTTCGGCCAAGCTAAGTCATTAGGGAAAAATTGATCCAACTCAATATTCATCAAATTGATCATGCATAACACCATGTTATCATCATTCAAACATATATCAACAATCAATTTCATCAAAACATGCTCAAATCATTTTTACCCAAATCATGTTTCATGCTCAAATGGCTCAAGATACCATTGTTGGGTTTCTATTAAGTCCCAATGATCATTTATAAGCATAAAACACATGTGAATACGCAAAGGAGAATGGCAGAATCATACTCACAATGAACGGATTGGATGCTACGAAGAACAAAAATTTTTATGCCCTTTGAGAAGCTCCAAGGCTCACGGCAAACTCACTGTTTTTGCTCCTCAAAATCGGTCATGGTCCTCCATTGATGTCTTAAGCTCCAAGCTTCCAAAATGGATTCCAAGCTCACGAAATGGTTTTCCTATCACCTTGTATGCCTCTTTGTATGATAGCAATGACAAGATTTGAAACAAATCTTCCATCTTCATTCTTGTTATTCACGGTTTTAGTGAAGAAAAATGAGAGAGAATAAACTAGGCCCTTGGCCGAAAGTTCAAAGAGGAGAGAGAGAGAGAGATATATCACTTGTATTAGGTTTCCAAAACCTAATAATATCATATACCAAAATTTTGTATTTGCCTTTCAAAAAGGTCAACAAAACTTTTGGAGCCAAAAAGCAAAAGATGATTTCCAACCACTTCCATCAAGTCACATCACTCATGAATAGTGACTGGTTGTCAATCACTCAAAGTGACAAGACATCCATCACTTGAATGATGTGCGATGTGACGTTAGATGCGACTAGCGATTTGACGTTTGATGTGATTTGCGTCCGCACTCGAATTCGAAATGCGAATGCGATCGCAAACACTCTCGGGCTCGGGTTCGTTAATTCCGAATTAACGAATTTTCCGTTGCGTCGTAATTAAATCTAATTTAATTAAATAATCATGCCTAGCATAATTACTATTCAAGTCACTAACAAATTAATTCTAAATTAATTCGTTCGCCCGATTTAAAATCCGATTTTAATTCCGCTTCGAAATCCAATTTCGTTTAATATATCGAATATATTATATTATCGATTAATTCCAAATTAATTATTCTCTCTCTTTAATTAATATTTTATCCCAGATAAAATATCTCCGTAATTAATCCCAGATTAATTTTCTCTCTCATCTAATTAATCCCAGAATAATGAAGTGCGAGTCATACATCATCGGTGAATCTTCGGGAAGCCACCTATGAGATCCCCGGATATGTTGACAATAAATACGGTCGTCGGACTATCCGAACACGTAAGTACCTAGTACTATGTTTTACCGATTTACAAGACAATTGTGGCTTCTAGCAAAGCGCCATGCCTACCCAATTCTCCAGAAACATGCGTACAGGAATAAGCGATCTATATCAGGCGTAGTATACATAGTATTCTGTATCTCGATCCAGTATCGGATGGTCACGTGCTAGGTCTGGGGCTGGAATTGTGTCTGCCCCGTACGAAGAACATATCAGATGTCTGGTAACTAGTCTCTATAATCGGATATACATGACCTAGTCATAATATCCCGATAGTTGCAGCATATAATAGAACAAGTTCTGTATCCTACGTTATCATCATCTCCACTATAACTGAAGTGATACTTCCATCTTGACATCACACCCAATACACTACGATTCTCAATATACCCAGAAGAGGCGTACACAGAACCGGTTAAAGCCCTAGACGACCAAAACTAAAGCATATTGATTGTCGCAAGTATTAGCGGTGCAAGTCTCAGGTTAAGACCAAATACACCTACCCTGAATTTGGACTTCCGTAGACTCATAGTTATACTACCAATGGAATTCCGAATGGGTCTATCCAGAGCGAAGCTGTTTCCCGTACCATCGGTAAAACACAACCTCCTATTACACTTGCATGAGTATCCTATACCCAAATATATGAGAACTATGATGTTATGCCCTCATAACGCGCACAAGTGTAATACTAGTCTTTTACGCATTTATCGATGTCCAATCTCGATAATACTCTGACTAGGGATATTTAATGATTTATCTTTCGTGGACTGATACTGTCTCATATCATTCTCAATCCAGGAACAAATCATAGGGGCCTCATATCATTTATACTTCTTGGTGATCTAATCACAAATGATAAGAGAGCAATCTCCTTTGTCACATAGCTACTTTTTACAACAACACCATGATCTATACAAATAGTGATGCTATGGGTCATAATTGTCCAACAATTTGTTCTTCTTTGCAGCTACTTGATTCATGGAGGGACCTTGCTGAAGGTGACTACACCATGAGGGTCGGGACAAGGGATGCCATTTCATCAAAAGCAGTGGGAGTTTCTAGTTTAAATTTCATGAATAATAGTTATTTAAATTTGAACAATGTGTTATTCATTCATGGTTTTCGTAGGAATTTGATTTCTGTTTCTAAACTTTTGGATGATGGTTATTCGGTTTCTTCTAATAGAAACTTGGTTATTATTGGTAGAAATGTATGAACTATATGCACAGGAAACTCAGAAAATAACTTGTATGTGTTAAGACCGTTAACACATAGGTCACTGCTCAATGCTTAAATGTTTAAGGTTTAGAAACCTAAGACTAAATGGTCAAAGATTTCTCACGATGACACATATCTATGGCATCTTAGAATCGGTCATATCAACCTTGACCAGATAAATAGATTGATAAAGAATGGAGCCTTAAACCATTTAAAGCTCGGGACTTTACCAGTTTGTGAATCCTGTTTAAAAGGAAAAATGACCAAGAGACCTTTTACTGGAAAAAGGTATAAGATCCAGTCAACCACTTGAGCTAATACATTCGGACGTTTACAGAACGATGAATATAAGAGCCCGAGGTGGTTATGAATACTTCGTCACATTCATTGATGATTATTCAAGATATGGGTATGTCTACCTAATCCATCACAAATAAGATACCTTTGAAAAGTTCAAAGAGTATCATGCTGAGGTTGAGAACCAATTAGGTAAGACAATCAAAGCTCTACGATTGGATCGTGGAGGGGAATACCTCGATAGAGATTTCGAGGAATTCTTAGTTGAACATGGGATAGTATCCCAGCTCACAGCGCCTGTAACACCACAACAAAATGGTGTTACAGAAAGGAGAAATCAGACCATACTATACATGATAAAATCTATGTTTAGTTATAGCTCACTACCTAGTTCGTTCTGGGGATATGCACTGCAAACTGCAATGCATATCCTTAATGTAGTTCCATCTAAGTTTGTTCCTAAGACTCCCTTAGAGTTGTGGAATGGTCATAAAACTAGTTTACGATATTTTCGCATATAGGGGTGTCCAACACATGTGCTGAAGAATAAGACCACAAAGTTGGAGCCACGTTCTCAAGTGTGCCTATTTGTACGCTATCCTAAAGAGACTAGGGGTGGATTCTTCTACAGTCCTGATGATAACAAAGTATTTGTATCGACAAATGCTACGTTTCTAGAGGAGGACTATATGAGGGAGTTCAAGCCTCAAAGTAAGGTGTTACTCGAGGAGTTATTTGCTGGTTCGACCAGCACGCCATCATCAACAAAAGTTGACAAATACATAGCACCTTCGACATCTGAGAGTCATATGCAAGCTCTTCAGAATGATCTACCACCTAGACGCAGTGGGGGGTTATACGACAACCTGATCGCTACCTTGGGGTTGGAGAGGCACAAGTTGTCGCATCCAACGATGGCGTAGATGATCCATTGACATATCGTAGTTCAATGGATGATTCTGACAAAGAGGAATGGCTCAAAGCTATGAACCTAGAGTTGGAGTGCATGTACTCCAACTCAGTCTGGGAACTTGTAGACCAACCTGATGGGGGTGAAACTCATAGGTTGCAAGTGGATCTACAAGAGGAAGTGGCGATCAGATGTGAAGGTACAGACCTTCTAGGCTAGACTAGTGGCCAAGGGTTATACCTAGAAAGATGGAGTTGACTATGAGGAAACTTTCTCGCCAGTAGCCATGCTTAAATCCATCTGCACTCTTCTATCCATTGCCGCATATTATGACTATGAAATTTGGCAAATGGATGTCAAGACTCAATTCTGGAATGGCAATCTTGATGAGAGTATCTATATGATACAACCAGAGGGGTTCATCGCCCAAGTTCAATAGCAAAAAGTTTACAAGTTGCAAAGATCCATTTATGGACTCAAGCATGCATCTCGATCTTGCAATATAAGATTTGATACCACGATCAAGTCTTATGACTTTGAGAAGAATGTTGATGAGCCTTGTGTATACAAGCGCGTCGTTGACGGGAATGTAGTTTTTCTTATTTTATACGTCGATGATATTTTACTCACTGGGAATGATGTAAAGATATTATCAGACTTGAAAACCTGATAGCTAATCAATTTCCAATGAAATATTTGGGAGAGGCCAGTTATATTCTTGGGATTCAGATACTTCGGGATCGCAAGAAAGTACTGTTAGCTATGTCTTAGGCATCCTATATCGACAAGATCCTTGTGCTATTTGGGATGCAGAATTCCAAGAAAGGCAATCTGCCTTATCGGCATGGAATTCATTTGTCAAAGAAATAGTCTCCTAAGACAACTCAAGATGTTGAGGAAATGAGACATATCCCATACACCTCAGTAGTTGGTAGTCTCATGCATGCTATGTTATGTACGAGACCGGAGATCTGTTTTGCAGTGGGAGTAGTCAGTAGGTTTCAGTCAAACCCAGGATTAGATCACTGGGTGGCTGTGAAACACATTCTCAAGTATCTTAAGAGAATGAGAGATTATATGCTTGTGTATTCCGGTGAGGATATGATCCTAAGGGGATATACAGACTCTGATTTTCAGACATATATCGATTCTAGGAAATCTACATCTGGATCAGTGTTCACCCTATGTGGTGGGGCCATAGTATGGCAGAGTATAAAGCAATCTTGTATTGCTGACTCCACCATATAGGCTGAATATGTAGCAGTTTGTGACACAGCTAAGGAAGTAGTCTGGCTCCGTAAATTCTTGGGAGATCTGGAAGTTGTTCCAGATGTGGATAGACCACTCACACTCTATTGCGATAATAGTGGTGCGGTGGCAAACTCCAAAGAACCAAGAAGCCACAAAGAGGGGAAAGAATATAGAGAGGAAATATCATCTCATCAGGAAGATAGTGCATAGATGAGACGTTACAGTCACAAAGATTTCATCCGCAAAGAACCTGGCTGATCCGTTTACGAAGACCTTGTCGACTAAAGTTTTTGAAGGTCACCTAAATGGTATAGGATTACATGACATGTCCCATTTACTCTAGTGCAAGTGGGAGATTGTTGGAATGTATGCCCTAGAGCTACATGTGATGTAAACAGTTTTATGTCTTTTGAAATAAAATGATGCATTATTCATTTATCAAATTGTTTGTTTAATTTTCGCATATTATATATCATCTTAAATACCCTAGATTACTTATGTGCCTTCAAACTTAGTGTATGAGTGTCATACACAAGAAGATTTAAGTCTGAAGTTAGTAATCTTAAATAGTCCATATAGATCAAACAAAGCGGGTACTTTGTTTGTTGTTTATCTATAGCTGCGGTCCATTCTATATTTGTATCGCGATCTTGATCTAGATCGTCCATGTAGAGACATGAGAATGGATGCACCTTGTATGATGCGATCATATAGGACTTGACCCAGATGGAAATGACATTCTTATAATATCCGTTAAACTAAGAAAGTCATTTCGATCTACTAGATGGTCATATATGGTTTGATCTTAATCTTGAGTGTACTACGAACTCCTGCTTGGGAGGCCATGTCCTTTGATTTACAAAGGTGAGGTTGGTGTAGCTGTCTCGGCCAATAACTACGTATTTTGGGGGCATGGTCTGTTGTGTAGCTGGGAACATTTTACATAGACATGAAGTTCACTCCTTCTTACGAGAAGTAGATGAGTATCTTTCTTAAGGGTTGATTCAGTGCTTGACCGATTTTAGCGCTCAAGTCTTTCTATTACGAATAGAAAGATTAAAATTCATAATAGTTATGAATATATCGTTCATTAGAGAATCAATGGTACTTAAGGTAAAAATAATTAGAGGGGTATAACGGACATTATGACCCGGCTCTAATTATGAGATACTCGTGAAGGGTCAAATCGATATGTAATGACTATATCGATGGACACTGATTTGGTTCGGCTTAATATATCATCTGCGGCAACAAGAGTGCAACTTCAGGTTTTTAGTGGAATAACCCGGAGTTAATAATTCAGAATATTTAATTAAGAGCTTAATTAATATTTCGAGATTATTGGAGCTCGGAACCGTAAGTCCATTTGGTCCCCGTGCTAGCTCGATTTACTATAGCGGATTTAGTATAATTGGATAGTCCAATTATATACTCACAATGGTATGTATATTATTAGTATGATTAATAATATTAATTGTCACACTTGAAACTTTATATTAAAAGTTAATATATAGTTTTATTAAATATATGATATTTAAACACATGTTATTTAATTACATTAGATATAATTAAATAGAAGGTTAAGTAAGTAATTTCCAAATTTGGGTTTTGGAAACCTTTGGACTTAATTTGGAAGTTACATATGTTTAAATAATATTTAACCTTTTTATTTTGTAACATATATTCCATTATGGAAATTAATATATTGATGTTACAAAAATTTATTATTTTTCTTATGGTGGCCGAATTCTTCAAGCATAAAGGGAATGTATTTGTTTATTTTGGAAACAAATAATCCATGGCATTAATTTGGAAATTATGATTTTCAAATGGTTAATTGCTTATTTAATTTTGTAACATCTTTTCAATAATGGTAATTGAAAATTGATGTTGAAAAAAATTAAATATTTTTCCCTTACTTGGCAGATTCTTTGATGAAAAGAATATGGAGGGATTTGTTTGTTTTGGAAACAAATAAACCTAAGTATAAAAAGAAGATTTAATTTTCTTTTTGAGAACACTCTCATTCTTGCAACCCTAGCCACCTTCTTCTTCTTCACCATTCTCTCAAAAGTTGAGAGATTCCATTGAATAACAAAAATACGAAAAATAAACTAAGTGTGAGAAAATCTTTAAATCGTTTAGGGATTTATTTTTTGTGTGTAGCCCACACTACTTTCCGTTGGTTGTGAGACATAGCTCGGAAGACCTTGTGGCGTTGAACCAAAATCATTATTCTCATCTTCTCTATCTCACAACAGTGGGAGTATTTTATTGTCCATTGCCATGAATCATATAATTGATTCGGGGCTCGGTTTGTTTCGTTTTAATTCAGGATTTTGGGAAACATCTAGGCAACCATTTAGGGTTGTATTGTGGCTGTATCTTGAGTAAAAAATCATGCCAAAAACATCCTTGTAGTTCACGCAAATCAGAGGCTGATTTGTGTGCAGTTCCATTGTTTAACGGCTCCAAAACAGTCCATTATTTCACTGCAGTTCGGGGGCTGTTCGGGGACTGTTTCGGGAGCATTCCAGGGCTGAAATCTTGTCCAAAACAGAAGCAAAATTTCAGTATAGCTACTGGTCAGATTCAGCTAAAGGAATGGGAAGGCATAAAATTTTTTCAAGTCCGAACCGGGTGCCCAAGTCACTTCCGCTGCTTGAGGAAAACATTTCCTACACAAACAGCTCAGATTCCACACTGACCGATCACAAAACAGGTCGGCCGAGCACATTTCGGAAATAAAACACCCATCCATTTTGTGCCCATGGACGTAGGTTGGATTCAATCCGCCGAACCATGTTAATACTTTGCGTTGATCTGCGTGTTTATTCCCTTTTGTCAAAGTTTTCTTTCGGTTTTCCATAACCAAATAAATTCACTATTGAAGGAATATTGTCCCGGGAGCGGTATTCCCTTATTTCCTCTAAGATGAAAATCAGCCGTAAAAATTTGTCACCGTCTGTGAGGAATTCAACAAAAAACGATTGACATAATTGGACGATGGCAGAAGGTGGAAACCACCTGTCATCAGAAAGTTCAAAAACAGAATGGATAGAAAAAATGGAGGAAAGTATGAGGAAGGATAGGGAGGAAAATCAAACCCTCTTGAAATCCATGATGGACAAACTGGAGAGAATGGAAAAGACGAATAATGAAAGACTTGAAGCTGGAGCTAGCCGGATGAGAAGTGAAGTAGCAGAAGGAAAGTGGGTTGTAGATGTAAGTGAAGAGAGCTTCAAAGCTGGTACAGGGGATGCTCGTGATGGGGAGGTTGAATCGCCATTTACAGAGGAAATAAGGTTGGCAAAATTCCCAAGACCATTCACCATGCCAGCCATGACACCCGATACAAAATCACTTATTGAGGGTTTCGTTTTGTTGATGGAGGTCCAAGGAATGGTGGGGGATGCCATTTTTAAAGTATTCCCATTAACTTTGGGTTGTCCCGCAGTCTTGTGGTTCAGAAGTTTAACCCCAGGAAGCAGCGGTAACTTCTCACAGCTTAAGAAGTCATTTGTTCGACACTTTAAAGGGCATGTGTCCCGAAGAAGGCAATTGGGGAGTTGCAGCTTCTAAAATAAGGGGATGACGAGCCTCTGGGAGTTTTCGTTAAACGGTATCACAGCTTGGTGCTCGAGGTCGGAGGGTATGAGTCGCTAGAGGCCTTGGAAAGTTTAAAAGGGACCCTAAAGGTCAGGAGGTTATGGACCGACCTGAGAATCCAGGACACACCGGACTATGCCACCGCATTAGAAATATCCCGGAGGTTTACTTTGCTGGAAGAAGAGGAGAAGATATCCTGAAGGGGCACAGCTACCAAAGAATGGGCGGCAAGGGCAGAAGTTCCTCGGATGCCAGATAGGGAATTCAGGAAACCACCCATGAGGCAAAGGGAATTCAAGATGATGCCTCAAATTGATCAGGAGAGAAGAGTTCGGGCTTACGTTCCTCTGAATAAACCGTTAAGGCAGATCGTCACAGAGATCCAAGGCAGATGCCTCTTGACAGAGCCTGATTTAAGGAGGTACCCCCCGGACAGGAG
Source organism: Zanthoxylum bungeanum (assembly GCA_019454045.1). NCBI lineage: Eukaryota > Viridiplantae > Streptophyta > Magnoliopsida > Sapindales > Rutaceae > Zanthoxylum > Zanthoxylum bungeanum. The sequence continues at coordinate 17,467 of SKCR01022915.1, read as the reverse complement.
GAATGAAAGATCATATTGTATGCACCATAATTTGATGGGGCATACGACGGACAGATGCAAAAACTTGCGAGAGCAAACGAAAGACCTAGCACGCAATGGTTATCTGTATAACTACATCGACCACGAATTTATGGCGGGTAGACATAAGTCAAACTGCAGGCAGGTAAATACCATTGCTAGAGGAAGAACGCTGGTCGAAGATTCTAATCGGTCGAGGAAGAATTATAATCATACCCGAGGGCCAGAGATATTGACAATGGAACAGGCACCGGAAGCGCATGGTGGCCGGTCAGTGCTAATAATGTTCACGGATGAGGATGCTCGGGGGGTGAGTTTCCCCAATGATGATGCCTTAGTGATTAAAGTAGTGATCAGTGGCTCTGAGGTGGATAGAATCCTGGTGGATCCCGGAAGCGCGGTAGATGTACTTTCTAAAGAAGCCGTGGACGGCCTCGGGGTGGAATATGCGACCCTAATTGATGATGGGACTCCCCTGTAAGGCTTTGGAGGTTCAATAGTGGTTCTATTGGGAATGATACAATTGGCAATGACAGTCGGTACCCCTCCCCGGTCTCAGACGATTATGACAGACTTCACAGTGGTAGACTGCATGAGCAGTTACCAGGTTATCGTTGGTCAGCCATTTATGATGAAGTTAAAAGCTGCAATGTCCTGCTACTACTTGAAGTTGCATTTTCCTACTCGGGACGAAATTGTAATTGTGTGCGGAAGTCAGAAAGCCGCCCGAAGTTATTTCGGCACCCTCTCAATGAAGACCCTTTGTATTGAAGATGGTGGCGAGAAGAGAAAGGAAAACGAAGATGAGGAAGGAACGAGTAAAGCTCCAGGTCCTCGACCAAAGAAAGTTGCTTGGTTAGGGGCGGTTGAAGAACTGGAGTTAGTAGAGCTATCCGGGCCGGGTAAAAATGTAAAAATAGGAGCAGCCTTGGATGGAGCCCTGAAGTGGGACTTTTTGAAGTTCTTAAAGCAGTACCTGGATGTGTTTGCATGAGGGCATGATGATATGCCCGGTATAGATCCGAAATTTATTAATTATCGTTTGGCGGTGGGTCCGGCCCACAAAACGGTTAAGCAGAAAAGAATGATCTTTAACCAGGAGCGGTGCGAGGCGATAGCCACGGAGGTAGAAAAGTTATTAAAGGCTGGGTTTATCAGAGAGGTAAGGTACCCGGATTGGGTATCATATGTGTTCTTGGTAAAAAAGCCCACTGGAAAGTGGAGGATGTGTGTGGATTTTACCGACCTCAACAAAGCTTGCCTAAAGGACCGCTTCCCACTACCGAAGGTGGACCAATTGGTAGATTCAACGGCCTGTCACAGGCTGTTTAGTTTTATGGATACGTTTTCGGGGTATAACCAGGTCTAGATGCATCTTGGGGACGAAGAAAAGACAACCTTTATCACCGACCAATGGCTATATTGTTACAAAGTGATGCCTTTTGTTTTAAAGAATACTGGGGCGATGTTTCAGAGGCTGGTGAACAAAATCTTCAAGCCACTTATCGACACTTCCATGTTGGTGTACGTCGATGATATGATAACTATGTCCATGGAGCCGGCCTGTCATGTCACTGATCTAAAGAAGACCTTTGAGTTACTACTGAAGCATGACTTGAGGTTGAATCCTAAAAAGTGTGCTTTTGTGGTGGCCTCAGGAAAATTTTTTGGCTATATGGTGAGCTTCAAAGGTATAGAAGTAAATCCTCGAAAGATCCGGGCTATTATGGATCTAAAGTCTCCTGGAACGGTCAAGGAAGTACAAAGCCTAACTGGTCGAGTGGCCGCATTGAATCGGTTTATTTCCTGAGCAACTGACAAGTGTCACCCTTTCTTCAAGGTTACCAAGAAGGTAAAAATGGAAGTCAACTGGATGACAGAATTCGAGGAGACCTTCCTGCAGTTGAAGCAGTACTTGACACAGCCCCCACTCTTAGCAAAGCTGACCCCATGTGAGACCTTATTCTTGTACTTAGCTGTTTCTGAGCATGCTGTAAGTTCAGTATTAGTACAAGAGGCTGATAAAGTTCAAAGGCCAGTATATTATGTTAGTAAAGCTTTGTTAGATGCTGAATCTAGATATTCGACGCATGAATTGGTCGCCTTATCTTTAGTTGCTGCGACCTGGAAGTTACGACCTTACTTCCAGGCCCATCCTATTGGGGTTTACACCAGTTGTTCATTAAGACAGATCCTGCAGAAACCGGAGGTCTCTGGTAGGTTAGTAAAATGGTCGGTAGATTTGAGTGAACACGACATTTCCTACCTACCAATAGCAACGGTAAATGGTCAGGCTTTGGCGGACTTTGTGGCGAAATTTAAGGTATCCCAGATTTTGACTATTGTGGAAGGTAGATTGGAATTTTCGGTAGATGGATATGTCAGCTCACAAGGTTGTGGAGCCGGGATTGTATTGAAAAGAGGTGAAGGCGATGAGGTGGTGTACGCCTTGAGATTCGCCTTCGAGGCCACTAACAATGAGGCTGAATATGAGGCAATTCTGGCCGGCTTAAGGTTGTGTACGGCGATGGGTATTCGTGATGTGATTGTGAAGTGTGACTCCCAGTTGGCCATCCAGCAGCTGAAGGGAGAGTTCCAGGCCAGAGAATCAAATATGATAGCATACTTGGCACCAATAAAAAAGTTGATCGGAAGAATGGGGAGTGTAGAATTCGAGCAGGTCGGTCGGGAGAATAACTATCAAGCAGACTCTCTAGCACAGTCAGATCGGAAAAGCCCAGAACAATCCCTCTAATCTGTCTCCAAGTAAAAAGTGTGGGAGAGTCCGAGGTAATGGAGCTGGATGTAGAAAACGAGTCTTCTTGGATGCAGCCGATCAGAAAGTGTTTGGAAACTGGGGAAGTACCAGAAAAAAAAAACAAAGAGGCCAGGAAGTTGAAGTATAAAAGTAGCAAGTTTTCTTTAATTGAAGGAGTGATGTACCAAAAGGGTTATATAGTGCCGCTCTTGAGATGCCTAGCAGAGGAGGAATTTGTGGGAGCCATGTCAGGGGACAATCAATTTCCTTCAAAGCTTTAAGGCAACGTTTTTACTGGCCAACTATGCATCAGGACGGGATAAGGGTAGCCCAGAAATGCAAAGGATGTCAAAAGAATGCCAACATCCATCACCTGCCGGCAAAATAATTTACTACATTATCCAGCCCATGGTCGTTCGCTCAGAGGGGCCTGGATATTATCGGGCAAATGCCGAAAGGGCAAGGACATGCAAAGTATGCTATGGTGGCCATAGATTATTTCACCAAGTGGGTGGAAGCCGAGCTTTTATCCGCAATCACAGAGAAGAAAGCAACTTAATTTTTGAAGAATAAAATTATCTGAAGGTTCGGGATTCCCCGGGCCGTCATCACAGATAATGGGAAGCAGTTTGACAGCAAAGGCTTCGGGAAGCTCTGTGAGGATCTCTAAATCGCCTTAAAATTTGCTTCACCTGCCCATCCCAAGTCCAATGGACAGGTCGAGGCAACCAACAAAACCATCAAATAAAATCTTAAGGCTCGGCTCGGAGTTTGCAAGGGGTTATGGGTCGAGGAACTACCAGAAGTATTATGGACGTACAAGACAACTTGCAAGGATTCTATAGGGGAAACTCTGTTTTCCTTATCCTACGGATTTGAAGCAGTTATTCCAGCTTAAATTGGGATGACTACCCACCGGGTCATGTATTTTGAGGATGAGCAGAGGGAAGAGCTCATCAGAAATCACCTCGACCTGATCGAAGAAAAAAGGGAGAGGTCAGCTATTAGGACAATAATCTATCAATAAAGGATGGCCCGTTCCTAAAACAAAAAGGTTCAGACCCGGTCCTTCCTTTCAGGCGACCTGGTTTTGAGAAGAGTTACTTTGAACACCCGAAGGCCAGAGGAAGGTTCGTTGGGTGCCAAGTGGGAATGGCCGTATAAAGTTTTAGAGATTGTAAGACCGGGTGCCTATCTTTTGGAACAGCTGGATGGCACTCGACTAAAGAAGCCTTGGAATGCCAAGATACTGAGGAAATATTTCCATTAAGTCTCTTTTTCGGGCAGCAAAGTTACGTGAGTGACCAGACCATGGTTAAAGACTTAGGTGTACAGCCTCTCTTAAAATGACCCATATACAGTTGTAATGAGGGCAGTATGCCCCACAAATATGAATAAATCTTTCACTCTTGGATTAAGAAGCGTGTTCATTCTTTGCTTGTTTTTTTAATTAAATGGGAAAGTTGTGTTCAATATTCTGGGGACATACTCGATGTGAAGGGGTGATCGGTGGTCGGGAAAGGCACCAAACCCATGGCACGCTAAACACTAGCGTCATTATCAAATCCTCGGGTGGAAGTGCGCCGACCTGGCTCCTCTCATTTTTAGTGGATTCAGATTACTTCAAGGGATGAAGTGCATATGGGAAGCGCGAGAACCCCTCGTGGTAGTATCAGACTCCGGAGGCCGGAGCGTAACTATCCCATGACTTACATTTTTTAGCAATACCTCGGGATAACGACCACGGGGAGAGAGTGCCCCTGTGAAGCAATTTGCATAACCAAGTCGGCAGCAATACCTCGGGATGGCTACCGCGGGGAGGGAGTGCCCCGTGAAGTAATCTGCCTAACCGAGTCGGCAACAACACCTCGAGATGGAAACCGCAGGGAGGGAGTTCCCCCGTGAAGTCATCTGCCTAACCGGTTTAGGGGAGGTGACTGCGGGGAGTGTGTTCCCGTAGGTTTAGCTTGACCGCTTGGATCATGAGAAGCATGGCACAGGGAGGTTTTTTGCCCTCGTGGCGTATGCAAACTCCAGAGCCGCCCAGCATGAGGAGGTTATTTGCCCTTAGGGTCTCGGCCGCTCACCGATCCATATCTCGGCTAGCCGGGACACTAAATTGTAAAATTCAGAATTGTGTTTTGGAGGCACCAGGTGGGACGCTACGTCGGGGCCCCCGTGTTGATATCTATAGTTCGTTTTTATGGAGTATGTGCTAAGTCACCTCCACTACTTTCGTTTTGTCTTACTTTTGTATTGATTTTTACCGATTCGTGGAAAAGGGACGCCCGTGCCATGTTTCGAATACTATTCAACTCGGGACTGGATTCGTTTCGCCGAGGCCCATATGGTTTATTCGGTTCGGGGATGGATTAGTTTCCCCGAGGCTCTTATGGTTTATTCGGCTCAGGGCTGGATTCGTTCCACCGAGGCCCGTATGGTTTATTTGGCTTGGGGCTGGATTCGGTCCACCGAGACCCTTATGGTTTATTCGGCTCGGGGCTGGATTCGTTCCACCGAGGCCCGTATGGTTTATTCGGCTCGGGGCTGGATTCATTCTGCCGAGGCCCGTATGAATTATTCGGCTCGGGGCTGGATTCGTTCCGCCGAGCCGTATGTTTTATTCGGCTCGGGGCTGGATTCGTTCCACTGAAGCCCTTATGGTTTATTCAGCTCGGGGTCGGGTTATGTCCCACCGAGTCTACCTTTTGGTATGGGGACGTCATATTCCCCCAGAGCCAAGTGTTTCTCTCAGCTCGGGGTCAGGTTATGTCCCACCGAGTCTACCTTTTGGTTTGGGGACGTAATATTCCTCAGAGCCAAGTGTTTCTCTCAGCTCGGAGTCCGGTTTTGTCCCACCGAGTCTATCTTTTGGTCTGGGGACCTAACATTCCCCTAGAGTCAATTGTTTTTTTTCAGTTCGGGGTTGGGTTATGTCCCACCGAGTTTACTTTTCGGTCTGGGGACGTAACATTTCCCCAAAGCCAAATGTTTCTCTCAGCTCGGGGTCGGGTTATGTCCCATCGAGTCTACCTTTCGGTCTGGGGACGTAACATTCCCATAGAGCCAAATGTTTCTCTCAGCTCGGGGTCGAGTTATGTCCCACAGAGTCTACCTTTCGGTCTGGGGGACATAACATTGCCCCAGAGCCAAGTGTTTCTCTCATCTCGGGGTCAGGTTACGTCCCACCGAGTCAGTGTCTTCGGTCGGCCAGACCTCGAGTGGTCGTTTGCGAAAATACATTCGGAGCAAATTATGGAAGACAAGAAGTGCAATAGAAGCATGCAAAAAATATATATACATAGTTACTACAAAGAGTTGTGATTTGTTTACGTTGACATAGGTCCCCGTGCGGGTTACCCCCTACTCGTCGGCCCGCGCAGGGGCAATTGGCTCTTCTTCAATAGGCTCGGGTGTCAGATGACTGGGCTCAGCCTCAGGAGGAGGGGCAGTGGTTTCCATATGAACGGCTTGAGAGACCTTGACAATTACAGCTGCAGGAGCAGGACCCTCTGGTCAGTTTTCTTCAGGAGCTGGAGATGCTAGGATGACTGAAATGGGATCGGGATCCAATACTTCTTTAGGAGAAAGGGGCAGCCATTTTTGAAATTCTTCTTAGGAGATCTCCCACTTGCAATATCGGATGGCCGCATGGATGGGCCCCATTTCCAAGTTGGGCAGCACCATCGAGTTAATTTCGGTGCAGTTCCCAACCCCCTCAAGTCTGATTGCCTCCCTCTGGATCTCCAACTCAGCTTCCTTCCTTTTATGCTCCTCACAAACACGGGCCATCTCCTCGTCCTTGGCCCTCAGCTTGGACTCAAGACTGCACACTTCCACTCTCAAGACCCTGTTGTCGGCCTGGACAGTCTCCAAGTCCTTTTTGGTAGCCTCGGCATTTATCCTTTCTAGAGAGGCGGCGGCCCAGAGAGATTTATTTATTGAGTGAGCCTCGACTGCGGCCAGCTCCAAGCTCTTTATCTCCTCGTCCTTTTTAGCCAGCTCGGCCTCCGTTTTAGTAATATTACTTTGGAGCCTCTGGGCTTGACCTCATTCAGATAGAAGGCTCAGAAGAAGATCTTTATTTTTGGCCACCAGATAGTTTGCCTACCAAGAAGAAGTCGGAAATCGGAATTCCGTCTAAGTCAAAAATTTAGAACGAGAATGAAAAAGATCGTTACCTTGGCCATTTGGGAGCATAGGACGGAGACCACATCCTCGGGGGAGAGATCTTCGTATTTTAGAATCTTTGCCGGAGAAACTACCTCGGCCAGTTTATTGAATGCCGGCACTAAATGAGAAGTGGCCTCTCTTATGTCTTGGCCGAGGTCCTCGGCACCGAGTATCACGGCGTCATTTCACTTCTTTGAGGAGCCCTCCGGCATTTTCTTTTCTTTCCGAGCAGCCTGCTTTCTGCTCAGGCCCTGTTCCCCCTCAATCTCCCGAGTAAGCTCAGTTTCCCCTGCCCCAATTAGATGTCTTCTTTTTCTTGTAGGCTTTGGGGGGCTGGCGGGTCTGGCGGTCGTTGGTGGCGATGCCCTGGAAGGGAGAGCCCAACATAGGGATGGTCAACGGAGCCGCTTCTTCAATGACCTTTTTGGCCTCGGAGCTTGTTGGCCGCTTCCGAGAAGGCCCGGCTCCAGGTTGATCAGTTTTCTTTGTCGCACCGACCAACTGCTTAAGAAACTTTAGGCGCTTCGACATTCCTGCAAAAGGCAAAGGCAAGAACGTAGTTAGTCCAGAATCTGAATAATTTGAAGTCATCGTTATACCTAGCAAACAAGAGGGTTAGTTGGGAGGTTAGTAAGAATCTACCTATCCGCCCCGGGACTTTCGGGGGAGCAGTTCGAATGAGGCACGACTCAACAAAGGCCGTATCATTAACTAGTTCTTTCCAGTGGAATGCATATCATCGATCATGTTGTATCCACATCCAGACTCGATGAGAGACCTTCGGAGCATCCCTCCAACAGGCTGGGAAGGGTCAGGAAGTTAGAATTCTATCGTAAAAGAAGAAGCAGAAACACTAAGATTAAGATTCCTAACCTCCCGCTCTGAAGATATCTGGGACTGATGTCTCATCTTTATGTGTTATCGGGGCCCGTCCCTATTCTCTCATGGCCCAGAACCATGAATCCTTGAAGTTTTTGTTAGAGTCAGAGAGCTTGTAGATGATGTTTGATGATTCGGCATAGACAGAGAGATAATACCAATCGTGATGTGTTTTAGGGTTGGCCTTCAGTCTGTAGAACCTTTTCACTTCTTCAAGGGTCGGCTCGCCAAGGCCTGCCCGGTGCCAATTCACATACAGTCCAGCCAAAATCCTCCAACTATTCACGCTTAGTTGGCAGAGGGCGATCATCATTTCGGCTAGCATCCAGGTAAAGTAGCGTTGTATGGGTAGACGAAGTCCACATTCGAAGAAGGCTGGAAGAAGGGCAACGGAGCCCTCATCATGTTGGTTGGCACAATCATATGGGCGAGGAACTTCAATGACATTATCTATTGGGATGTCATATCATTGTCGAAGCAGGTCCAGATCATCATCAGTTATTTTGGAAGACCGATTCATATCCAGAGCCGAGTGGTCGAGTTCGCCTGGCTCCGGATCCTTCCGGGGAATTCTGTGGTGGTAGTTGTCTTGTTCAATTTCGGAAGGGGTAGGGGTGGTGTCAGGATCCTCTATGTTAGGTACTTCTGAGCTTGAGGAAGGCTCTTCGGCACGAGGAGTTTGAGGTTTTGAAGGCTTTGCTGAGGAGGTTTCACTGTCAGACATTCATAACCGTCGAAATGGGTAAAAAAGTTAGTCAATGACTACTTTAATGTACCGAGGACTTAGATAGCTACCCTAAAATTCTGACAACTAAGCCTATAGTCTCTATACGCCTTATCAATGTCCACAAACAACAAATCTCTTCTTAGCTACACCAAACCAAACAAAAACCCAAAAACAACCCAAAGTTATCCTAATCTATCACTAATCACCCTGCCAAACACATATGCACTACGAAAATCGCAAAACAGAGACATGCTTCATCACATAAAAAAAAACACAAAACAAAGAAAAAAGGGGGAAAAATAAGAGAAAAACAACAGGGTTCAAAACTCGTGAAAAGCAAAGCAAGGAGGTCGTTCAGAAGACTTACTTGATTCTTTTGGAAGGATTAAAGGTTGCTCGGTGCGGTCTGGTCGTTCGTTGAGTTCACTGATCACGGCTAGGAACGAGGAGTTCTCATAGTTGGGAAGATTCAAATGTATGTAAAATAGAGAAACAATGTTTATTATGCTTTCTTATAGTCGGCTCAGTGCATTTGTGGCCGTTGGATTGAAACAAAAGCGTCGGATTCAAGCCACATATCAAAATCGGAGTGATCTGCCTAAATTGGATGGACGGTTGGGTTTAGACGTCTTTTGAGATGGTGATGACGGTCAGATTACTTACTTTTTGGTGGGAGGACGACGAATGGTTGACATGTGGCAGACTCAAGTTAAGCCATATAAGTGATTTGATATGTATTTAAGAGGATGTGACGGTTACGCGTCTCGAGGGACGATTTCCGGAAGGGCAATAAAGAGATTTCACTTTGGCTGGAAGGAGATCAGACCGAGCATCTGAGATGAACCGAGGATGAAGTGAGCATGGGCCGATGAGTTTCTTCTCCGAAGGTCGGCCACCAGTTTATCAGTGGTACCACTCTTTTTATAGTTCCCGGCACGAACTCGCACACTTGTTGGAACCGAGAACTAGGGGACAAATGTTGGAGGTAAATTCTGGTACTATGATGATTGAACATTACGACAGAGGTCGAAAGGGTAACTTCTATTTGACCAAGACAGTTAATGTCGACCCTGTCAGAAGGGTGTTGCCGACCACATGACGTGACACGTGCCAACGGAAAAGGCCAGAAACTTGGTAATAAATTTCCGACCACGGCTAGTCGGGTATTATCAGATCGGTAGCAGTTTTCTCAGTTCAGGGGACCGTTGTGACCGACCTCATGAAGACCGAGCAGATGGTAAGATATTTTCCACCGCCTCATTCTTATAGGATAAGATGATGGGACACCATTCTTATAAGATAAGGTGATGAGACATAGCAATGATGAATGTAAGATATTTTCGGCCAAGTGGCCTTGGGGGAAGGAATTCCATTAATGAGTCCACATGGGTAGTGTCATCTAGAGGGGGATAGAACCGTCTATTTGCTAGTATAAATAGGAGGGGGAAACACATCTGTAGGTGTGGGTTGATTGATTAGTAAGATTGATTACTAAAAAGCTAGAGAGAACTATTCTGTAAACACAAACATCTCGGTTTCCACACTGACCGATCACAAAACAGGTCGGCCGAGCACATTTCGGTATAAAAAACACTCATCCATTTTGTGCCCGTGGACGTAGGTTGGATTCAATCCGCCGAACCACTTTAATACTTTGCGTTGATCTGCATGTTTATTCCTTTTTGTCAAAGTTTGCTTTTGGTTTCCCATAACCAAACAAATTCATTATTGATAGAAGATTGTCCCGGGAGCGGTATTTCCTTATTGCCATTGAGATGAAAATCAGCAGTAAACAATTTGTGATAAAGATATGTATTATTCTGATGGATTGATGATGAGTGGTTGTGGAGCATTCAAATCCAATGGTATGGTATTTTACTTATAAAATAAGTTCTAGACTTCCTATTAGCGAACAATAAATTCTTAATAAGGTATAACATAGTCAAAAATCATAATTCTTAATGGTTGGATGAATTCGTAGTAAATTTTACAACTGACTGCCCTGTCATACACCTGAAAGTAATGGATAATTAGAAACAATATTAAGCATTTTTTAAATCAAATTTGAGGGCTAAATGCATTAAACTCCTGCATGATTGTTAATTTATATTACAACCTTATTTAATTAGAGAGTGGGAGCATTGCATGAGCCTTGATAGCCCTAAACAAAGCTTAATGGAACTCAATTATGTGCCAAACCCAAATGTGTACCATAACATAGCAGTGTATAATAAAAAACTTATAATTTGAGTGTTAAGAAATGAAATCCATATTCGTACAAAGCCAGGTATACTGGACACATAAGAAGTCATGCGGTAAAAATTTCAGCTCATGTTCTATTTCCAGTGTGACACAAGAAAATTTTCAAGTTTGCCCTATGCAGTGTGATAATATTTAGTATAAGAGGAAATCGAATTTACAAAATCTATACCTACGTAACTTCAAATCAAGCTCCGTAAAAATTATACAGATCTTAGTTAATTTGATTTACAGAGAGGTTGGTTATTCATGCACATTCTATTTTGATCATATGTGGAATAAATATGCAATGTCATTTTTCCTGACAAACAAATGTTCGTTTGTAGCTCGTTGTCGGAAACGACCATTAGCTACTCTGGACATTGGAATTGGATTAGCGTCAAATCAGTGAACTTAAACATATATTTTTCTTGTGATGTTTCTCAAACATGATAATTGATTATTATTATTATTGATTGTTTTTATTGTTTCAATATATGTTGAAGGGATTTATTTGAGTAATTTTGAAAGCTATGATTATTTTTTTTTTCTATGTTATCAAAATATTCAATGAAATATATATGGTTTTAAATTATTTTATTATGACAGAATTTGATATGATATTTAGAACTTCAAACATGATTTTAAAGATACTGTTTTTGAGACATCGTTTTATTATAGAGTTTTGCTAAGTTGTAAATATGCAAACATATGGGGGCGACAGACAAATCCCAATACGTATGGCGATGTCGTGGGAGATGTTTGAATCATGATCACTGCAATACTATTATATTTTTAAAATAGTTTTGATGAGTATGTTTTATAAATTTTTATACATGGAATTGATGGAACCAGAAAACCATGTGCATATGTGTAGATACATAATCAGGATTATGAGGACGGCGATACATAACGTCCATGGATCCACATCTACAATATTTAGGGGACGATGATGTGCAATACCCCATGATACTAGAGATTTTCATAAATGTGTTTAAGGGGATGGCGATACGTAATGCCCCTGATACTACATTTTTCAGAGATGTGTTTAGGGAAACAATAATACGTAACACTCCTAAACACTAGATTTTTACAGAGATACATGTTTTAAAATGATTTGATTTTGTGATATATTTTGAGACAACATATTTTAAAATCAGATTTTATTACAGCATTGTTTATTACAGTAGAGTTTAAATTCAATTTTATTTATAATAAATTTTGATATTTTTGACATTCATGTTTTATTATTTTATAGTATCCACTCACTGAGTATTCCAAAATACTCACTCTCACCACTTCAAATCTATTTTCCAGGATTTATAGAGGACGAGCTCAAGGTAACAGATATTATTTTGTAGTAACTAGGGTGTCATGGGTTCCTCGATTTGAGTACCTTGAGCATTTTATATATTCATATTTATATTTTGAGAAATTATGTATATGTAAATATATTAGTTAAGTTTGTCATAACAAGACAGTGCATATAAAATATTCAGTTTCATATTTATATTTCAAAATTGGGACATCGCCTTTAAATTTTTTATGCATCGACTCTGATGAGTATCACGTATAGCCTGGCTAGCATTTCTAGCTGGTTATAGAGGACACTCTTCCATCATGAATAATTTCAAGTCTTCACAAACTAAGACATCGTTCATGTTACTTTTCCATTTAACGTAATTTTCTCTCGTACGTTTTTCGTTAGCAAGTATGGAAATAATTGGAGAAACCATGGTTGAAAATTTTTAAAAATTAAACATGCATTTAATATTTCATTCATCGTATATTAAAATCATCACAAGTATTTTGGCATAAAATTAAACATGATACATGTACCATGTAAAATGAATTGGAAACCTAAAAATAAATATTATGCCACAGTAACCTAACATTTCACAAATAAATATCGTCGTAGGGTATGTCAGTTATTTGCATGTTAGATCGAGACAAACTCAATTGATTAATATATTCGAGAAGAACTATTGTTCCTATATTAATCAACTACCATTTGATTTGATCAATGAATCTTGATTAATATTTAATCATTCTTTTGTGAATGTAACCTGTCATTTCAGAACTCTTGGACTTAACTAGTGAAGTGTCGTCGTAGGGTATGTCAAATCACTAAATACATATGGAATTCCTATCCTCTCGAAATTCAACCTTAATATTGACCCCAAAAGGACACCATCTGTACGGGACGAAAATAAAGCCCTCTCGAGACCCTTTTTAATCTCACGTTATTAAACTGACAATGAAGATCACATGATATATTGTCATACACCCCTCTCACACTCACTATTTTATAGTTTAAGGTTTCTATTACACTATTATCTCATTTGTTTTGATTATGCGTGGTTAAATACATAATATAATTAATACTAGTGAGTTATTGATGATATCTCCAAATTTTAACTCTTAAAATTTATTCACTAATTTTATTTATCTAAACTAATATGACTTAATTAACCAATTTAATCAATTGCTTTTTTTAGTGAGTTATTCTAATTTTAACTCACTTTTAAAGTTCAAAATTTTTATATTCAGATATTTGTAATTATTTAATTAAACCATTTAATTAAAGTATAGGTGACTTATGTTACTTTTCTTCGGTACGTGGAGTTGTATCTCGAGTATAGACTACACTACCATCCATTCAGAATCAGATATGGAATTTATGTACGGATTTCCATCCTATATATCAAAGTAAATAACTAGTCTCCTATTGTAATATCCTGATTTGTTTTTCAGAATAGTTATGGAAGGTTCCGAATTAAAGTTCAGGTTTTGGAACTAGAAGATGTTTGAAAATAAAAGTTTGTGTGTTGGATAATAGGATAAAAAATTTTAAAGTGAAGCTTCATCACTTTGGAAAACGCATGATTTTGAAAACAGATTACGCGATTCATATTTATATCGTTATAAGCGTAAAATTTTGTTGTTTCGGATATAAAAATAGCAAAGGAACTTCAATCATTTTTCCGTGACGAACAACTTTCATATGGAACACGTTTCAAAATTTGTGTCATAAGGGCTTCCAAAATATGAATTTTCGAGAAAATCCCATGGCAGAGACATGACCGCAATTTCACTGGGGTTAGATTGTTATTTCCAAAAGAATTTCTATAAATAACTTGAGGTTTCTTATTATTGAGAAAATGGTATAACTACCCATAATCCTCTAAACGACCCCCTCTCTCCATATTTGAACAAACGACAGCTAGGTCGCGCCGGCGGCCAGCCGTCCACCCTACGTTCAATGGTAAAAATCACACAGGCTTGGGTTTCTCGTTCTCGACTCTTTGCTTTGTTTCACGGCCCGTGCCACCCACCAAATCGAACCTCTCGAAGAGTACTACAAGTTGGCAGTGAATGATTTTTCATTCCGTGCACGGTTGCATGTAAAATGAGGAAGAAAGTGGTAGTGAATAGTGACCCATGAATGAACAGTATCTTCGATCAAAATTCCGTCAGATCTAGCACATTCGTGGGATCGTTAGAAGTCCTTATATGTGCTCGAAATCTCAAGAAGACCTCCCGGTAAAAATTTGCTAATTCCAAGTTTTCCGTTAAATGTTCGGATGTATTCAGTAGCTTCGTAGAGTAGCGTATTAATATAAATTGAATTGTTTGAGTATGTGTATATTGAATATATGTATTTTATAGAATCTGAGTGAAAATGAAACGAATTGGATCGATCCGATAGGTTATGTAAGTTTCTGGTTAAAGTGGGTTTTTCATGTATTGATGTGTCTTTGATTGTAATGATAGTTATGAGTTATATATAATGCTACAATAATGCTTAGATAAATACAGGTTGGTCCGGAGGGTTCAGGACCTTTTCGTAGTGTTTGCGAAAACTTTTTCGGAAGATTTTCCAAAAAGGGTAAACGAGAGATTTAAGTTAACTAGTGACATGAATTAGTTTGTAACGATGTTTTAAGATTATTGGAACTGAAATCATTGAGATCGGATTTGATCTGGTTGTTCCAGAAAGATCCGGAACTTTATCATAGTTAAGTTGAGAATCTATAAGTCGCTATTCTGATGGCATTTCACTATTTCTTTTGGCAGACTTGACTAGGACCTGGAGTGCTCGCGAAGCCAGGTAAGTAACCCATATGATAAGTACTTGAATTGTTCATTTCGTGTTGTGTGTGTATATATAAATATATGTAGAGATGATTTAAATGTTTAGGATAATTAAGAGGTGGATTTGAGAACAGACTTCGGGATCATGTATAGTTAAGTTACTCGACTATCACAAGTATGGACTTTCGTTATTTCTATGATATGAAATGAAATATTTGATGAGCTTGATGTCTATATGCATATGTTTATGTATGTAAGTGTATAAACAAATATATGTATAATCTTTGGTACACGTATTTGTATGTATGTGAAGGTAATGTATGTATGATTTGAGTATATAAGATCGGTAATGGGAACAATTGAATAAGTTTGTTTTAGATGTTGGATTGGTTAAGTTTGATAGAAAATGAGTATAAGCTAAGTTATTCCTGAATGGATATGTTTAAATGATGAGTTTCAGTGTCAAATGTTTTCAAATAGAGACTTGGAAACAGAGTATGTTTGATCTATAAGGGAAATATATGAAGATTGTTAAAAATATAACATTTGAATTAGTAGTAATGTTGTTAGAGTTGGTGCTTGGATCGCTAATCCGAATAATGTATTGTATATTTTTTAATTTATAATAAAATTAACTACATTTTCATTTCATACATTATTAATGGTATTGTCATTATGCATATTAGATTTATTTATAAATATGCTAAGAATGACATCGACCTTAGAATAGTCTTGTAGTAATACTGGACACGAGGTGGTCTGACATTGGGATAAGTATTACTATTATAAACTATTCTTAAAGTAAATAATCATAGTCGTTGGTTTTGGAATACTGTCGACTTCCTATAACCTAGAAGACTAGCACATGTCGTATATTGGAATTGGAGTTCTAATGGTTTAACCCGATGTACCATGAGCTTTGGAAGCTCGTATAGACGTGTGGGTATTGGTTGGACTGAATACTGAATGACTCACAAGTGATTCCTAATAGTTGGAAGTACACACCCCGTCAATAGGAATCTCCTCGAGTCGAGTAGCATATGTCATCCTTTGACTATAGGATAATATTGATTTTGTGTGAGATCGTCCACACTTTGATGCCAAGTATGTCAGAGAATTTTCATGGTATGGCCTCTAGATGTTCGTTGGGTGTGGACCGATGCACTCGTTAATCAAGTGTGTATCAAGATACGATCCGTTGGCCCGTATGTGTGCCATAAGGGGTTTAGGTAACCATGACCATGTGAGTAAGTCACGATTATTAAGACTTTTAGCAAAACTGATCACCTAGGGTAGATCGCATCAGTTGTAAATAATCATGGACATGTCGACAAGAGATGTGCGCCTCGAAAACTTGACATTGTATTCTATGTTTCATATGCATAACTCGGATAGCCTATGATGGAAGGATTGATAAACATATGTGATGACCTCGACTTGTGTAGTTCAGAAAGGTCGCTCGTGTTCTTCACAAATTCGAAGGTGGCCGAATTACGTACATATTATCTAGGCTTATATGACGAATGTGTGTGAACATAGAGAGTCCCACAATATGAAGTGTACTCGTTGAGTACTTGGGTAGCCAATTATTTTGATAATAAATAATATTCGATATTATAATTATCAACTAAGATAATCAAGTGTTATTGGATAACATTGATTATTTACTTTGACCTAATTTGACTAATTGGATTAATTCAAAATTTACAAAAGGACTTTGTTGTAAATTCATAAATATCTCTACCACTTGAGGATATTTTGGTAATTGTAAATATATAATTATAGATGTATTTATCTTGATTTAATTGGATTAAATCAAAGTGGTAGACATGTAATTAATCCATTAATTATACTTTATCTTGATTTAATTAGTTTAAATTAAAGTGGTAGACAAAGGTGATTAGTCTCATCTAATCATACATATTTGGATAAATTACCTAAAAGTTGATTAAAACTTTTATTAATTAAAAATTACTTAAGTTTTGCAATAAATAGCAAGCTTGAGCAAGGTTTTAATCAAGCTTGTGAAAGCTAAAAACAAGTAATTCTTGGAGAAATTGGCCTAAGTTAGAGAAGTGTTTAGAGAAGCTTTGGAAGATCTCTACAACATTTCATCTAGGAGAAATCAAGATTGGATCTTGGAGTGAAGCTTGCTAGCATTGGAATCAAGATTGGATCTTGGAGTCAAGCTTGAAAACCTTGAAAGTTCTCCAACCATTTCAACAAAGAGAAGAAGATTGGATATTTGCATCAAGCTTGCTAGGTGTAACATCCCTAATCCGGGAGATGCTACCAGCAGGGAATTGACCATACTATCTCACTGAGCCTCTGATTTTCTAATAAAACTAAACTCATCTGATGTATAAACTCATGCACGGGACCAATGCCCAACTCAAGTCATGAATGCATAATGCTTTACAAACTTAATACTAAAAATCACTATATATTACAATTTTAGTAATGAATATTTATAACTCTTAGCATGCATATTCTTAACTAAACAAACTACATTTTACATGACGCTCTCTGAACTGATCTCTGACTCGACCTGGTGGACCAAACCCTCTAGTGACTGCCTT
>SKCR01022914.1:0-57032 GCA_019454045.1 Zanthoxylum bungeanum | reverse complement strand
AATTTCAGTTTTTGAGTATTGAGTAATTGAAATAAATTAGTTTATTTTAGGGTTATTTACGTTTTACTACTAAAGTTATGATCAAATAACAATTGGGTACTATGAATATTAACATATTACATTTTACTACTAAACTTATAAAAATTTAACATTTTACTACTTTTCCATCCAAACCGTCAGTTGACTGTCAGTTGACCTTTAAAAAGACTGTTTTATCCTCAAAATAAAATAAAAGTGAAAATTATAATTATACCCTTTAAAAAACATATCTAAATCTTATATATAACAATAAAAGAAATACAATCAATAATCACATTTATAAAAATACTTCAATCTCTAAATTATCCATATAACCCAATAAAATAAAGAATTTAATTTACCAAATAATTTAATAATTAAAATTCTCATAATAACCAAAATACTTTAAAGTATAACAATAAAAGAGATATACTCAAAAATCATTATTTCCAATATTCAGCCGTACGATTACCACCGTTGATTAAAATATTTATAATTTATAATAATGTGTGTTAATACTCTTTTATCCTTAGGATGTCAATATGATGTCATGGTCAACTAACGGTCAACTAACGGTTTGGATGGAAAAGTAGTAAAATGTTAAATTTTTATAAGTTTAGTAGTAAAATGTAATATGTTAATATTCATAGTACCCAATTGTTATTTGATCATAACTTTAGTAGTGAAACGTAAATAACCCTTTATTTTAATTACCCAAGAAAAATAATTGAAATCGGAAAATTTTGATTTTTCGCGATCCGCTGCGTTTACCCGAATTACCGCCCAAAACCCCAACAGTTATGGCTAAAATAGTAAACGTTATTTGGTATATAATAGAAAAATAATCGAGTATCGGAACTGTAATTAATTCGTCGGGTTTTCTAAAAATAATTTCACGAATACCAATGCACTCATGCATGATGTTATGATAATTAATATGTTTTGTATGTCGAAAATGATTATCGAGGTCACGCCAGGAGGATCGGGGTGTTACAGTGTGTTCGTCTACCTCATCTGGTTCCAATGTCGCTGACGATTCGTCAATCGCAGTTCCAGATAAAGTGGAAATCGAGAGAAAAATTAAAAAAAAAAAAAAAAAAAAAAAACTTTTTACTAAGAAATCAGCAAAACTCGATAATTTCTCGTACAAGGCTACTGTGAATACGTTCTTCTCATCGAGCTCTATATTTTCCTTAAAAGACCTGATTGAAATCGACTCTGGATCGAAAAAATCGGAAAACTCCTATCTTTTCTCTTTTTTCTCCTTTTTTTTCCTCTTTTCTTTCTTCTTTTCTCTTTCTTCCCCTCTCTCTTACGTTTTTCTCCCACAAAAAGGTGGACAAGCCAACTTTATATACTCACATGCAAAATGACATTTCTGCCCATAAACCTTTTATTTCATTCTAGCAAATCACCCTTAAAATTATAACACACAGATAAAAAAAAATTAAAGCATTATAAAAAAAAATTTGGGGTGTTACGGTTAGAACGTTGAGGCATGTGTAATACACAATCTCCTTCAAATATATTTGCATCTTTAACTTTGGTGCACACGGATTTAAACGACATAGATACAATGGCAAATGAATAGCAAGAGAGACTCCACACTTCTATTTCGATAAATTGATTGTAGTGAGAACTTCAACACTATAGAAAAACTTAAGACAACAATGAACTCTCAAGAATTAGATAGAAAAACTAAGATTTTAGAGACCAAAGAAAAAATTGAGAAAATCTCCCAAATTATTAGTGTGTGAAAATGAGAAGGAAAGTAGGGACAAATCATCGATGGCCATCATTTAAATTAGAGGTTAAAATAGAGATTACAAATCTTTTTTTTATTTAAATAAAATAGGAGTTACAAACCTTTTCTTCAACTTTATGACAAATATTTAAATAAAATTAAATAATTTATGGCAGTAGCAACCATCACAAAATGAAACACAAAAACGATTATATTCTATTATATATTAAATTCTATTATATAGTTTAAGAGGTGTGAATTGTGTAATTAAAATTATCATTAATATGCAAGCTAGTCACAACAAATTACAATAATTTAATTGTCATAAATATATAAACATTACAAGAGCAATTAAAAGTATAAGAAAAAAGGAAGAGAGAGCTAACATAAGTATAATTACATGATTCAATAAATTCATCTACATCCATGTCTTCAAGTACAACTTGCTTGAGAATTACAGTATATCACATTATACCCTTTTTTTTTTTTTTTTTTTTTGGAAACGATGGAAACCCCACCACCAAACCACTCATTCTGGGCCGCGGCGCAGGTAAAACCACCGGCTGTCTCAGGCTCTTACAAGAAGTGCACCCCCTGGATTAGAACCCAGAACCTCAAGGTGAGATCCTGAACCCTGCACCACCAAGTCATACCCCTTGGAAACATATCACATTATACCACAAAGGCTAAACTCATATAATTGACTTCTCAATGCGCCAATGAACCTCTTCACAATTGACTTTAACAATGTATCAATTAAACATATCATAATGACTTCCACAAGATATCAATCAATCATTTCCTATAGTAATAATATATCACATACTTTACACCTAAATTATTTCGTAATAACAATGGAATACAAAAATTCATCCCAGAAATAATTCCTCAATAGTAATTACACAAGTTTAAACTCAAGTTATGTTTGATTTTGAGAATTGACAAGTAAGAGCTCAAGGAAATGTTTAGATATGATATGTAAGTGAAAAATGTACTATCGCAACTTGTTATTCTAGACACAATTGAGTTTATATAAACCTTATCAAAGTATAGCTACAATGGCAAAAAATTCATGCCCAACCGATTGATGAGCGGTTAAAATACACATATTTTTCACCTATTTATCTTAATATTTTGTGGGTGATATCGATGTTTTTGAGTATTTTGATGTGTTTGAGGTGCGTTTTCCAAGTTAAATAATATCAAGACTCAAATGAATTAACTAGTGATAAAAGCGCAAGATACGGAGCAAATCAGTGTGTATTTCAATGTCAAAACACTCGTCCTGATGCTCGTTGTGCGTCGAATCGCGCGGTTTTATAAATTTTGTACATAACGTCAATTGCTTTTGTCAATGTTGCATGTCACAACTTTGAATATACCTAAAATTCCAGCCCCTAACTCTCCCTGAATC
Organism: Zanthoxylum bungeanum; assembly: GCA_019454045.1. Lineage (NCBI taxonomy): Eukaryota > Viridiplantae > Streptophyta > Magnoliopsida > Sapindales > Rutaceae > Zanthoxylum > Zanthoxylum bungeanum. Next base: position 53,856 of record SKCR01022914.1, on the reverse strand, counting down.
CAATTTTTAGCAGGGAAACACCCTCAGGACTTCTTATATAAGTATAAGCTCGTTCTAAAAACTAAGAAAAAATTCATAATATATTTTGAAGCCTCCAAGAACATAGAAGAACGTCTAGAGCAATACAAGAACATGATGCATCAACTAGAGTTAGAGTTTGAAGACTGCAAAATAGAGTTTCTTTAATCCCTTTTGTCTATAGATTTATTCTTATACGTTCTTTACCTTGTATTAATGATTAGTGACACGCTCAAAAATTGGTTCTTTACTCCCAAGTATAAGAGTGTCATTGTAATAAAATAACATGGTAAGACCGGGGTCGATCCACAGGGAATAGATTTAGTAAAATAAAATAATAATTTGAGTGAAAAATAAAAAGGCTGGATTGTTTGAAGTTATTGGGAATTTTAAATTTGATTGCAAAAATGAAACAAAATAATGAGGTTAAGGGATCCACTTTTAATATTTCAAATTTAGAAATCTCACTTTTTATAATATGTAAATTATCATTATTACCCAATTAATTTATTTCAGGAATTAATTATGCCAAAACAAATAAAATCAGTCATAAAGGCGTTGATAACTTTGTCTATAACAAGTCCAGTTAGGTACTCAATTATGCCAAATAAATAAAACCAGTCATATATGCGGTAACAAAGTTTGTCAATAATTAATCCAGAATTAAATTAAGTATTAATCATTAGATTTCAATTTATATATTATAATATAAGTGAGATTAATCTAAATTTTCGTATTAAAAGCTTCACCCTTTACCCCAGAAAAAAGAAATTAGCTACTCATAATTTTAAATAAAAACACACATAATTTTATTACTGAAAGAAAAAAAAATTACAAGAAAGCTTTAAAAAAATAAAACACACAAGAGTTGGAAATCCACAAATTTGCAGAGAAAACTATGGAAATGTGACTGAGGAAAATGAGGTGCAGAGCACCTCTATTTATATAAATTTTGCAAGTTTTCTCCACTATTTTCTCCATATTTTTCTCCATCATAGCATGTTAATTTGGTGGAAGTTTGACAATTGTAAATTGTCATTTTTCATTTTTTTTATAATGACTTAATAATTATACATAACACGCTTTGGATTTTTTTCATCAATTTCGGTCTTGAAAACTTCAGAATTAGAAAATCTTGTCAGCAGTAAAGTTGTAGATCTTTGAGTCTTCTTTCATCTGTAACTAGAATCACTTCAATCTGATATCAGAGTAAAAATTTATGGCCAAAATACGAACATTGCATATGGATGAAATTTCCGAAATTGTACACTGTTAGAACGCCCTATAAAATTTCTGGCCTCCAAAATCCAAATGTCAAGTCCATTTTTCTAGATATGCATCCAAAGTATTATTTCACTTACATAAAAGATAAAAATCACAAAAAATATATAAAAAAAACATAAATTTATTATTATGTTAAATTAATAGGGTTAATGAAACTACAGTGTAAAATGATTGATTTTTCTTTTAATAAATGTGCACTTTTTAGTGTTCATCACACCCCCCCCCCCAACCATCTTATTATTAGTCCCTAGTAATTTAGTGGGAATTTTAAAAAGATAAATTCTTATCCAAATTAATAATTGTTTTCTTTCTTTCTAAATGATCAAATAAGTAAATTCTCCTGTACTTTTTACCCTTCTCCCAAACACACATAAAACAAGGTATCAATCAATTCATTGTGCCCACAATATTCACAGGTCATGTGAAAAGAGAGTAATATTTTTGTTCTAGAGTTATATCAGAATTCACACCTTCTTGGCAATGGAAATTTATTATAAAATACAAAAATATTTTTTTTAAAAAATAATAATACATTCAATCTTTGTAGTGAGCTTTGGGCCAGTGACTCCCAAACTAGTTGGTTAGGGCACTAGTGTTAAGACACCCCTACAGACTTAATTGCTCAGATATCGAATGTTAAAAAGAAGAAATGTTTGATTTCCTTAACTTTATTTTTAACCCATGTAACGAGTTTTAGGCCAGTGACTCCCAGACCAGTTAGCCTTAGGGTACTAAGTGTTAAAACACCTCTACGGACTTAATTGCTCGAGTCAGAGAGGCTACGAAATCAAACTTATTCACACATTTTTTTAACACAAAAGAAAATCAAAACAAAATATATTTTTTTTACACACAAAATAACAACAAAGCAAAAACAACATAAAAAATACTTTTTTTTAACATAAAAAAATGATTTTTTTTTAATAAAACAACAACGTAAAAATGAAAATATTTTTTTTAATAGCAAAACACAATAAAAACTATTTAGTCAACTATCTCATCCTCCAATTAATTTGAGACATTGTCTCCAATATCTGAAAAAGAAGAATTAGAGTTTAGAAGACATCACATTATTAGTGTGGAATTGACAATTGAATCTACAACAATTCTACTAAAAAGAAAGGTTACTTATTAAAACAATATAAGTAAATTAAACTAGTAAATGATATGTGCTGATAGTTGTGATTATGGCTCACATCTTTCTCTGATTTTACATCCAGTAACGGTTTGAACGCCCTCTATGGGTCGAGTATATGCTTCCCATCCAATTTTCTTATCAATTGGTCTTTTAAAGTCAGATTCCCGAGACTGTATTATTGTCTTTCTTTTGAAATTATGTATGTAAGTTGTGAATCAATGTATCAAATCCACTAGGATCCGTCTCAAAAGTCAATGATATATTATCTAATGACTCCTTACTCAAGCCATTTCTAATGTGTTGATTTTTTTCTTCACGATTATTAGACATCATTCTTAAAGAACGATAACAAGTGTTGCACGTCCAACTGCGCATTTATAACAAATACCAAATTATTTAGCTCTATGTTTCTTAGCATAGGTGTTTTTCTCTAAACCAGGTATGTAATAGATGAATGAATCAAGAAATTTAAGGACTTCCGTTTTAACCATTTCTTTCTTGTAAAGGTTTAATATTTTTTTGGGTAGTCGACGTGTCCTGACATTATCTTCTAAATGTATTATGTGTGTCCATTTTAAAGGATTAATGCATTTATATCTTTTAAAGTCCATCCAATTCTTTGTCTATGTTCTCTAAACATATTTAACAACTTACCTTCTTGATGCTTGTTAGAGAAGAAGAAATTACCGTAGGGTAAGTTTGTTTATCTCCAAGAAAGCATACTTCAAGTCTTCTGGCAAAGTCTTCAATTCCAATTTGGGTGCTTCTTCATGTTTCTCTTCTTCAAGTGTTCCTAATTCCTCAAAATTTTATTTCCTTTCATCGTCTTCCAGTACCTATGTAGAATCAAGTAAAGAAATCATTAGAAATATTCGAATCTAATTGCGTACTTGATTTAAGAAAATTAGTTGTACAAATTTCTGTAGGATCAGATAAACTCCCCTGAATATATTCATCCACAATTGGTTCAATTAGGTCCATGCTCTCATCTTCACTGTCCTCATCATATAGTTGTTTGCACATGTTAAAAACATTAAGCTCCAACGTCATATTGTCAAAAGACAAATTCATGATTCCATTCCTGTAATTAATTAAAGCATTAGCTGTTGCTAAAAATAGGCGACCAAGTATTACAGGATTCGACTTATAACTATCTGCTACAGGTTATGTTTCCAAGATAATAAAATCCACAGGATATATGAATTTATCGACTTGTAATAACACATCTTCCACAATTCCTTTCGGTACCTTGACTGATCTATCGGTAAGTAAAAGAGTAGTTGAGTTTGGTTTTAATTCGTCAATATTAAGTTGTTGGTAAACCGAAAATGGAAGCAAATTGACACTAGCTCCAAGATCAAGCAGCATGTTCAATTTTTTGATTTCCAATTATACAAGAAATAGTTGGACAGCCAGAGTCCTTGTATTTTAATGCATTATTGGTTGAGAGAATGGAACTTACTTATTCAGCTAGAAAATCTTTCTTTCTTACCTGATGTTTTCTTTTAACGGTGCACAAGTCTTTTAGAAATTTGGCATAAGATGGTATTTGTTGGATGGCATCTAACAAAGGAATATTGACCTTTACCTATTTGAATATTTCATATATCTCTAGGGAATGGTTCAATTTCTTTGTTTTTAATGCTTGGGGAAATGAAGGTGCATGAGAGAAATTATTATCATCAACGTCGGATAATGGTCCGTCAACCCATTCTTTACCCTCTGAATCTGGTTTATTTTAACTTCGTGAGGTTCAAGAATAGGTCTGTGGATGACCTTACCACTGCGAAGAGTAATAACATATTTGATTTAGTCTATGTGTTGACTACAAGAACTACCCTCGTGAGGGTTTTGATGACTCTTGAGGTTTGGCTGTGGTTGGGCAGGAAACTTTCATTTCTCATTAATGGTAAGTGCATATGTGATTTTGGAGAAGCTATCTTTCAAATCAATCAATGTTTGAATATTTTGGTTATTGATGGCTTCCTGTTTTTCATTGAATGTATGCAAGGCATCCTCAAGGGTTTTCCTAGGTGGTGAGACATATGGTGCATAATTCTGGGAATTTCGGAAATTCTGGTATACTTGGGGAGGTTATTGTGATGGTTGTGCTTGGTTATCATTCCTCTAATTGAAGTTTGGATGTTTTCTCCAACCAGAATTGTAGGTTTGAGAGTATGAGTTTGGATTTGGTCTATTGAAAGTGTTTATGGAATTGACTTGGTCATGGAGACATTCTTGCAGGGCTGGTAAGATTGGGCAAACTTGTGTGACATGTTCATTTGAATTACAGATTTGACATGTGACTTCTTGAATTGACTTAACATGATCACTCTTCCTCATTTCTAATACCTCGAATTTTTTAGCTAGAATACTTAGCAGAAAGGTCATAATCTTCCCTAAGGTTAAACATATCTCTACCAGATGGTTATGGTTTTACATGTGACTCATAAGTGCCAACTGTGTCCCATTGTTGTGCATTCTCTACTATGTGTTCTAGGTAATCTAGAGCATCTTCGGGATTTTTATCCCTAAACTCACCATTACATATCATTTCTACTACTTGTGTACTTTGGGGTGTTAATCCCTCGTATAAATAGGCAACCAGCCTCCATGTTTCAAACCTGTGATGTGAATAAACATTCAATGTCTCTTTAAACCTCTCCCAACATTAATAAAGTATCCTCTTAAAAGAGTTTGTCTTATGAGGGGGGATAATTCTTTTAGAAACTGTTCTTGCAAATCATCTCATGTTCATATGGATCCTGACCTAAGGTGCTACAGCCAAATTTTAGCTTTATCCTTTAAAGAAAAGGGAAAAAACTTTCATCGAATTATATTAATGCTGCAATTTTGGTATGTGCAAGTGTTACATACCTCTTCAAATTTCCTTAAGTGCTGATAAAGATTTTCTAATTCTAGACCGTGGAATGTGGGTAAAAGTTGGATGACACCTGGTTTAAAATTGAAACGTATTGCATATAGGGGAAAAGCAATACAAGATGGTGATCCTGTCCGAGTGGGATTCATGAATTGTCTGAGTATCATAGGATGATTAAGATCCTCATGCTGAAACTCGTTTTCTTCCTGATCAATTGGATTTTCAACTCGGGCTGATGGATTTTTATTTTGGTTCTCGTCCATTTTGACTGACGATGAATGTGATAGAGACTCTATATTTAATCTACCGCTAGATGATTGAGACCAATGTCTCATGCAACCTAAATGTAGACTATTTGCTAAAATTTAAAAATGCAAATGAAATTCTTACAAAAAGAAAAAATAATAATAAACAAGTGAATGAAAAAGTTAACATAAATGACAAAAAAAAAATACAAAATGTAGTGTTAAAAAAATGAGATACAGAAAATAAAAACATAATTTAAAAAAAAAAAAGAGAAATATATATATATATATATATATACACAAGGATGTTAAATTATTATTCCATCTACTCTGCAACGGCGTCAAAAACTTGACACGCTCAAAAAGTGGTTCTTCACTCCCAAGTATAAGAGTGTCGAAGTAATAAAATAATTCAGTAAGACCGGGGTCGATCTACATGAAATAGATTTAGTAAAATAAAATATTAATTTGAGTGAAAATAAAAAGGTTGGATTGTTTAAAGTGATTGAAAATTTTAAATTTGATTGCAACAATAAAATAAAATACCGGGGTTAATAGATCCACTTTTAATATTTCAAATTTAGAAATCTCACTTTTTATAGTAAATTATCATTATTACCCAATTAAATTATTTCAGGAATTAATTATGCCAAAACAAATAAAATCAGTCATAAAGGCGTTGATAACTTTGTCTATAACAAGTTCAGCTAGGTACTCAATTATGCCAAATAAATAAAACCAGTCATATATGCGGTAACAAAGTTTGTTAATAATTAATCCAGAATTAAATTAAATATTAATCATTAGATTTCAATTTATATATTATAATATAAGTGAGATTAATCTAAATTTTTATATTAAAAGTTTCACCCTTTACCCCAGCAAAAAGAAATTAGCTACTCATAATTTTAAATAAAAACACACATAATTTTATTACTGAAAGAAAAAGAAATTACAAGAAATCTTTAAAAAAAAAACACAGAAGAGCTAGAAATCTAATTTCCATAATCGTAAATTGTCATTTTCCTTTTTTTTTTTTGATAATGACTTTAATATTTACACATAACACACTTTGGATTTTTTCATCAATTTCGGTCTTGAAAACTTCCGAATTAGAAAATCTTGTCAGCGGTAAAGTTGTATATATTTGAGTCTTCTTTCATTTGGAACTAGAATCACTTCAATTCGATATCGGAGTAAAAAATTATGGCCAAAATACGAACATTGTACAGGGTTGGAATTTCTGAAGTTGTTCACTGTTAGAACACCATATTAAATTTCAGGCCTCCAAAATCCAAATGTCAAGTCCATTTTTCTATATATGCATCTACAGTATTATTTCACCTACATAAAAGAAAAAAATATAAATATAAATAAAATATATAAAACATATTTAATTATTATGCTAAATTAAGGAGATTAATGAAACTAAAAGTGTAAAATGATTGATTTTTCTGTTAATAAATGTATAATTTTGAGTGTTCATCAATTAGCTTATTTTTATTGAATATTATGAGTAGCTAATTCATTAAATTTATGGTTGTAATGGATCTTGAACATGTTTAATTAATTTAACTACATATTTTTATTTTTATTTTTTTGTTTGTTATTTACTATTCTATGTGCTTTGATGCTTATTTTATTTGTTTGGCCAATAATAGAATAATCTTGGTAAATCCTTAGGAACTCGACAAATGGATTTTGGATTAGCCGTGAGAATAATAGTGTGTGATCTTATTCGTTGAATAGATTTTTCCTTCAGGATAGACATATACATAAAGGGCATACGTAGTCAATATTAGAACCTGACCATAATGAATTTGGTTTAATTTAATTAACATCGACATATTGTTAATTGATTTATTCTAAATATGTTCACTTGACCATCGAAAGAGGCTTGTGAATAATTTAACATTCTAGGTTAATAATTAGTAACAACAACCCAAATGAATATATGGACACATTGCGTGCATGTTTAAGTGAAGTTACAACTATAGGTTATTCTATCTATAAGATTTTCAAAGTCTGTTATTTGCGTTTTATTTAATTTCAAATAAATTTCGATAAACAAATTCCTCTTCTCAATAGTTTAGTTTAAGTTAAGTAAGTTAGTCTTGATGTTAATAAGAGAAGTATTAAGTTCATGTGGATTCGACATCCAATTTTCAATCATTATATTACTTGAGCGATACAATTTGATGCCAATAAAAATAGGCGTACCTGGGACCCTTTTTTTTAACACACAAATAATCACTTCCATCTTTTCATTCTTGTATCTAAAAGAGAGATTAAATTTGTTTGCTAGATTTCTAATTTTTGGTAATTTATAAATTCAGAATATAAACAGTTGTATCCTAAGAATAAAATCCTATTGAATTTCAGTCATTGAAATAGGAGAAAATTTATCTTAGGACATTGTTCTACCGGCAGTATTACATTATATGCTCATTCGATAGCTTGACATCCACATTCTGATTGAATTCTATTATACGTATCAACTAGCAACTATTAAATTGCATAAAAATAAAGCAATAGTAATTCTTTTAACCCATTCCCTCAGCAAATCCTAAAATATTTTGAGCCCTCCCTCTGCAATTTGCGGCAGCTCTTTTTCTCCAAACAACCCATAAATCCCTTCAACCCCTTTTCACAACAAATCCCTAAATCAATCATCCATCACCATTCCTTCTCTCCTTAACTTTCTCTCCTTAACTCTGAATCCTCCCTCCCCGATTTTATTTTATATCTGTTTTTCTTTTATATTTATGTTTATTTTCGGTTTCCTTAAGATCTCGGATTCCACTTATATAGTGGTTATTTTGTCCAACTAAATCTATATTCTATGTTGGTATTTTTTATTTTGTTTGACTTCCTATCTTTGTACAGGTACATGAGATGCTGCAATAACATATAGATGATTTATGAAACCTTATCTTATAGATCCTGCAAATGAAAGTGGAACTCTTTATAGATTTATGGGGTGTTGATCTTTAATGATTTTTTTTTTTGTTATTGTAATAGTCTTATGTTTTTCTCTGTGTATTGGGTTTTTCATTTCTGGTATTAAAATTTTGTATTCACCAACTCTTGTCGTGGGATTGGAAATTAGGCCGAATCTGTAATTCCTCTAGGGCCACAGTTTGATTTAGGTGTGAATTTGAGTTTTGATTAAATATGAAAATACACAATGCATAGAGATTTTATGTTGACATACTTGATTCTTAGGTTTTTCCAAAAAATTATTGTCGAGCTTTATGGCGGTGTATATACTCCTCTATAATGTTTTACTTATGAATGAAATTCATATTTCAAAAAAAAAGTATTACATTATAAAAAATTCATTGATTTTCTATAATGATATAATATATTACATATAATATTATTATTGTTTATCTTATTAATCGTGTTGGCGATTGTTATTTCGAACACTACAAGAGTGTCCATGTTGGGATTTTTATGTCCGACAAATAAATTTGTTTGAAACATGATTGATTAATAAATTTATGATTCAATTTTTTTCATGCATGCATTTTGATTTGCTTTATAAAATTTATGAAAATTATGTGTTTATTTATGTAGCTTTAAATTAAATATATATGTCTATGTAAAAAATTACATACATATATGTATAGATAAAATTTAAAGAGTAATAATCAAAATTTGTCCATGACTATGATTTGAATTTGGGAATCTTTAAAATCCAAAGTCATAAATATAGTTCATTCAATTATGAATGGTATAGTTCTATACATACTATATTGTGTAGAGACATAGAAATTAATGTATTTTATATAAGATTATATTGGGCATAACCAGATAAAATTGAAAAATTCTAATAATTTCTATTAAATAAAGAACATCAATTTTATCATAACGATGGTCATATATGTGATGATCTTAATTCATTATATTTAGTAGACTCCTATATCATTTTAATTTATTCTTTAATTTACTCGATATGGTTTTGTATTTATTACATTTCGTATACCTTGTATTTTAGAAATGAGTTGAATGAATAGCTGAGAATGCTAACCTGATACAATGAAATTCGTTCATAAGATTCTCTTGTTTGTTAGTTCAGGACCTGAACGATTAGCGCACAAATTCATAAAAGTTATGAATTAATTGGTCACTTGAGAACTAATTGTTAGTTCCATTTTTATTGGCATGTGTCCGTGACAAAACAAGTTCAATTGAGTTGTAATCATTCATGGAGATCTTGGTGCAATTGGACTGGTTTTGGATGTTGTGCATCAGACATGCGTTCGTGGTGAGTTCGTTGCAGCGTTTGAACGTGTGGCGTTAGTGGCACGTTGTGACTTTGGGTTCGAACGAGATCATTCTAGAGAGCAAATGTTCGAGGCACGTTCTTGTTGGGTTCGAACGAGCTCATTCCAGAGAGCATTTGTTTGTAGTGCGTTCGTGTGACGTTCGAACGAGTCTTTCCAGTAGGCATGCGTTCGTGGTGCGTTCGAGTAACCGTTCGAACGCGACTGCGATCTGGACGCGTTTTTGTGCCTTTTCACCTTGGAAAACCCTAGCTTTTCACCCTACCTATAAATATAACATGTAGCCGCCATCCCTATTGGTTGAAACACATTTTCCTTGAGCCAAAATCTCTCAAAGCTTTCAACCTTATTTGATTCCACCTTGAAGACTCTTTTCATCTTCTTGTCTTCTTTGTTAAAGGTGTGAATCTCTCTTTGATAAACCTTCAACACAAAAAAACCCAAAATTCCTAACCTTTAGAGTTCTTTAGGAGGAAGTTTGGTAGTCGGAGTTCCGGCGTCAGAGGTGATACAATCTACTCAGAGACTTCAGAGGTTCTGAAGAAAACCGTGGGTCGCGGGCTTGAGGAGTTACATTTAGTTCTTGCAGTATTGAGGTACTTGAGTCGGTGGAGTTGCCACCATAGGTCTTGACCATCGCTGTAAGTTTTTCTCTATATAGTGGATTCGGGTGGTAGCCTATACCCGGATTGGTTTTTTACTCGCAATAGTTTTCCACTTCGTCACCAAAATTATTTTGTTGATTTTGTGTGTTTGATTTATATTTGCTGCTTTAATTTATTGTTATTGTTTTTATATTTGTTACATATTTTATTTGTTGTTTATTGTGGTTGCTTGTTGAGATTCCATTGTTATAGTAATCAGGACTTGTCTTGTTTATTGTGTTTAATTATGCATAGGGTCAGAACCTTAGGCTAATCATGAATTTTCAATTGGTATTAGAGCCTGAACTCGATCCTTGACCCATTAGCTATGGAGCGTAGTCAACCCTTGAATTGTCCGTCATTTTTTGATGACACGAAATATTTGCATTGGAAGGTTCGCATGAAAGCGTTTCTTAAGTCCTTATATGAGATGGTCTGGATGACAGTTGAACTCGGATGGAAACCTCCCGTTGTTATAGTTGATGGGGTATCTTCCCCCAAAGACAAATTGACATGGTCGAATGATGATTTTGATGCTAGCAATATGAACAGCAAGGCTATTAATGCCATACATGGTGCTATTTGTTCTGTTGAATTTAGGAGAATCTCTATGTGTGAGATAGCCAAGGAGGATGCTTGGGACATCCTGCAGACTGTGTATGAGGGCACTCTATCTGTTAAAAATAATAGACTTCAGGATCTTGCTACTAGGTTTGAGGTCACTAGAATGAAAGATGATGAGACCTTTGATGAATTTTATGCTGAGATTAACGATATAGTTAACTCTATTTTTAACCTAGGTGAGACTATCCCTACCAACATGATTGTTAGGAAAATCTTTAGATCCCTGCCTGATAAGTTCCTACCCAAAATCACCACCATCGAGGAAAACAATGACCTCGATCAGCTTAATTTAGAAGACCTCGTAGGAAAACTGCAGATGTATGAGCAGAAACTTCATGGGTATCAAAAGCCCAAAACTGTAGCGATGAAGATCGCGAAGGAAGTTGTTCATGGTTCGTCTAGTGATGAGGATACCCTCACGGATCATGATTTGGCCTTGTTTGCAAAGAAGTTTAGGAAATTTCTTAAGCTGAAGAATAGTGGCCATAGTAGTGACAATGATATGGAGGATGAGCCTAGAGAGAGTAGGCATAACAAGAGAGAGTCTAGAGAGGATGGGGACAGTAGATCCTGTGGTGTCCAGTGCCATGAATGTGAAGGATATGGGCACATTAGATCTGAGTGTCCCACATACCTTAGGGCTAAAGGCAAGAAAGTCATGGCAACATCCCTTAGTGATGATTCTTCTAAAGGTAATTATATGGACTTTACTGCTAGTGTGACTGGTGAGAGAGAGATTGTTGTTAATGATGCTGATTCAGAAGTCTCTCTCGATGAGTTTGTAGATGAGGAAAGTCTTCAAGTAGCTTATATTGAATTTTTTAATGAGAGTTTAGCTATTAAGAAGACTAATATAGGGGTCAATAAGAGGTTTAAACTAGTTGAGCTAGAAAAGAATGAAGCTCAAGCCAAATTTGAGCAAAGCCTCTTGATGGTAGATGACATGGAGGAGAGGAATAGATGTCTAATTGATAGGGTCCAAATATTAGAAACTGAACTTGAAGATACTAGAACCAGTTGTCTGTATTTTCTAGTGGTAATAAAAAGGTGGACCGTATGCTAGGTATTAGTTTTGTGCCTAATTGTGATAAGGCGTCAACATCTAGAGTAGTGCATAAACCTCCTAAAAATGACTTAGGTAATAAGCCTGTTGAGTGTAGTCATGTGATTCCTCTAATCGTTCCTCGTCTCGTTCCCCAACCTCGATCTAGAGGTGTTGTGGGTAAACCTCACTCTCATATGAGGTTTGTGCCTAAATGACATCACTGTGGCAAGGCATGACACATTAGGCCTAAGTGCTTCATGTTGCATAAACATAAGAAGAGGCCTAAGATTATGTCACCTAGATTTGATTCCTCAAATCTAGTGTCTCAAGTTTCTGTACTAACCAAACAAGCTCAATTTCTTAGTGAGAAACTTACTGTGCTGACTAGGAATTCTCAAGTGGAAGAAATTCCTAAGAAAGTTTGGGTGAGGAAGAAAGATGTATTCTCTTATACTTCTGAATGCCTTGATCCTGATAGGCATGATGAGAGTGCACTTCGGTGTAACTCTTCTTAGAAGTTGTATTTATTTTTCTCATTGCATGTGTGTGCGTGTGTTTTATGTTTTTGCACGTTTATTTTCTTTTCACTGCAATATGGGTATATGTGTCTTGTTTTTTGTTTCATGTCCCTTGGTATATAGGATGGAAACCCGAAAATAAATTTCATAGTCGATTCTGAATGGACGGTAGTATGATATGCACTCGGGATACAACTCCACGTACCATTGGATATTGACAAGCCATGTTGTGTCTTTACTTTTTGTGTTTTAAAACTGAAAAATTCAAAAAAAAAATTGAAATTGAAAAAGACCAAAAATATTTTTTTATGGCTTGTTAGAGCATGAATAGCATGTGCATGTGATCCTGGTATGTAGGATATATGATTATGCATGTATGATATGCTGTTATTTTTGTTGATGCTCTATATGCATATGTGTGTGTGATAAAAACTCTTGGTATATCTTGTGCTTGCAATTCACATACACGATTTTATTTTATCAAGGCTTGGTCGCATGTATGAGTTTTTGGAATTGCAATCTAATCTCTTCCATGCTTTGTTTGCTCAATAGTGTGACCTTTGACTAGTTGACCTTGTGATATCCCTTTTTGCAAAAGCAAAAAGAAATATATTTTTTTTTTAAAAATGAGACTCAAGTGCAAAAGAGCCAATGTGGTCAAATTCAAAAGATAAGGGCAAAAACCCTTCACTCGAAAGAGTTGTTAAATATGAGCTCAAGTTATTTATTGGGTAAACAATATAGCATGCAACCAATGTTGCTTATTTTCAAGTCCTAGTAATGCTGGGTTTGAACACCTATTTTGTGGACTTGGTTTGTTTAGAGATGGATTTCTTTGGCTGTGTCCATCTCATAAAATAAGGTTTTAAGCCTTGATTCGTTGTGCACTTTATTTTTCACGCAAGTGCTTGATATGTTTTGGTGTTTATGTCATATGCATAAATGTTGTATTTAGCCACTTTTAAAATGATGCATATTGTTTCATGTCATAAACAGCTGAATACTGACTGGGTATCATTGTATCTTATTGAAATGTTGTTTCAGTCAATTTTGACAAGATTTTTTATTTATCTTATTGTGTGCTTGTATATGCTTCATATCAGTGCATATCATTTATTTTGCACATCATTGAGTGTTTTCTTCCCATTTGATTATTTATTTACTAACTGAGTTAGCATGTTAGTGAGGGGAGTAAGTCATATTTATTTATGCTCTTGCATGTGTTTGTCTCATGTTTCCTTCGTCCTTTGTCATTTCGTGACAAAAAGGGGGAGAGTAATATATTAAAGGGGAGAGCCTTAATATATTGGAGGTAGTTTATCCTTTAGATATCTCCGTTTTAGAGGAAGTTCAAATTAAGGGGGAGAGGGATATCTACTTGTACATGCATGAGTTTTATACCTGTTTATTTTATACTTGATAATCCCAATGCTTTTCACGGTATATTGTTGATTGTGGATATTTCAGGTAAGCATGTATGTTGTTGTGGTGGCATTAATTTCAAGACTACTTGGTTAGGTATTAGATCGAGTCCTAATGTAATTATTCACCATTTTGATGGTTGACAGTTGACTATTTTCTCTTTGGGTCTATTACCGTAGTCTTTGTATTAGGTAGTATTTTGTCACGGAATGCCAAATGGGGAGATTGTTAGTTCCATTTTTATTGGCATGTGTCTGTGACAAAACGATTTCAATTGAGTTGTAATCATTCATTGAGATCTTGGTGCAATTGGAATGGTTTTTGGATGTTGTGCATCAGACATGTGTTCTGGGTGAGTTCGTTGCAGCGTTCGAACGTGTGGCGTTAGTGGCACGTTCTACTTTGGGTTCGAACGAGATCATTCTAGAGAGCAAACGTTCGAGGCACGTTCTTGTTGGGTTCGAACGAGCTCATTCCAGAGAGAATCCATTCGTAGTGCGTTCGAGTGACGTTCGAACGAGTCTTTCCAATAGGCGCGCGTTCGTGGTGCGTTCGAGTAACCGTTCGAACGCAACTGCTATCTGGACGCATTTTTGTGCCTTTTCACCTTGGAAAACCCTAGTTTTTCACCATACCTATAAATATAACATGTAGCCGCCATCCCCAATGGTTGAAACACATTTTCCTTGAGCCAAAATCTCTCAAAGTTTCAACCTTATTTGATTCCACCTTGAAGACTCTTTTCATCTTCTTGTCTTCTTTGTTAAAGGTGTGAATCTCTCTTTGATAAACCTTCAACACAACATAACTCAAAATTCCTAACCCTTTAGAGTTCTTGAGGAGGAATTTTGGTAGTCGGAGTTCTGGCGTCAGAGGTAATACAATCTACTCAAAGACTTCAGAGGTTCTGAAGAAAACCGTGGGTCGCGGGCTTGAGGAGTTACCTTGAGTTCTTGCAGTATTGAGGTACTTGAGTCGGTGGAATTGCCACCATAGGTCTTGACCATCGCAGTAAGTTTTTCTCTATATAGTGGATTCGGGTGGTAGTGATGAGCGGAAAATATATCAATATTTACCGCCCCTTTTACTTAATATTTTGTTTAGTTTCTCGGGTTTGATGAACGTTTTGATGTGTTTTAGTTTATTTTGCAGATAAAATAATATTGGGACACAATGAAATCATTTAGGACGAAATGTGGGTCAAATAAGGGCAAAAATTGGACTTGACATATTAATTTTGGAGATTGGAAACTTGAAAGGGCGTTTTAATGAAGTGCAGTTTTGGAAATTCCAGTTTGTGCATCTGTCGTAATTGGGAATAACTTTTTACTCCGATATCGGATTGAGCTGATTCAAGTTCCAGATTAAAGAAGACTCAAAGATCTACAGCGTTGAAAGACAAAATAATTTCGAATTCTGAATATTTCATGCCCGAAATTGATGAACCATTCAGAAGTGTGTTGTGTGTAATTATTAAAGTTACTTTCAATCATTTTCAAAGCAAAAAAATAAATTAATAAATAAATAATAAAAATTATCAAATCATCACCAAACATGATAAGAGATTAGTGGAGCAATTAATAATGGATTTGGTGGAGCAATTAGTGGAGCAATTAATAATTGATTTGGTGGATGATTTGATGGAGGCAAAATTTTGCCTATAAATACCAAGCCATTTCATTTGTAAAATTCATACTTTCTTCCAATGAATTCCTTAAGAATACTAAGAAGATTGTATCTTGTTTGTTTATTATAGCTTTTAGTAATTAATTTTCGCTTTCGCACTTTCTTTTCTTTACTTTTCAGTTTTTACTTTCCGCAATTTACTTTTACGTACAATACTTTTCTTTCTTTAATTTTCAGTTTTTTTTTTACTTTTCAGTAATGAGGAGGTAACTCCCATTTGCTGGGGTAAAAGGTAAAACTTTTATTACTTTAACCTGACTAAACTGGATACCGCCTGATTGGTCGGTTGGTAATTAATTATTAATTTGACTTAATCTGGATACCGCCTATATGGCTGGTTGGTAATTATCATGCAAAGTTAATATATTATATTAAGGGAGATATCTAAAATAGAAGTAATAAAAGTGGATCTTTTTACCTCAGTATTTTCTTTTATTGTACTTTTACTTTATTTACTTTTCAGCAATTTACCAGCAATTTACTTTCAGCAATTACTTTTCAGCATTTAATTTTCAGTATTTAATTCAGCATTTACTTTTCGTCATTACTTTTCAGCATTTAATTTTCAGTATTTAATTTCAGCATTTACTTTTCGTCATTTACTTTTCAGCAATTTACTTTTCAGCATTTACTTTATGTCTTTTATTTTATTTAAGTTTTTACTAGCCCTAGTTATGTGTCGTAACTAAGTTAGTTATATGGGGTTGTGATGAATTCTAATATCACCATTTTATAAGGGGTTATTTTATAGTTTGGGTAATTTAAAGGTTTATTTATTAAGTCTTAAGCTTAATGCTTCTTGTTGTCTGATCACCAATAAGATTGATGTGGTAAATCTAAAATGAACTAGACATGTGGATTTTAGGTTTCAGCCTTAGACTTAATAGCCCACAATCTTCCTTGAGGATAGATAACCCTTTAATAGATTTCCTTACAGGATAGACATATACCTGTCGGGCGGGGGTAGCCATAATTGGAACTTAAACTTAATGAATCCAGATAATTTGGTTGACATAGACATATGGTTCAATTGGGTTAAACTGGGTATTTGCGTCTGACCATCGACAGAGGCTTTTGCATAATTTCGTGTTCTAGGTTAGTAAACTGATTTATTACACAAAGGTAAAATAATCACTTCATCTTTTAAAAGATATTAGAATGATTCACAACCCTAGATCTTTGTGTCTTTTGTTATTTTCCTTAGTATTTTCTTTTGTCTTTTTATTTATTTATTTATTTTGCAAAACTACAATCAACCAAATCAATCAAGCAATCATTCTCTTCACCCTCAATTAGATATTTGTAAATAAATAGATTCAATAATTAATAACAACAGTAGGAATTAAGTCCTCGTGGGATCGATATTTTTATACTACTTGAACGATACGTGCGCTTGCGTTATACGTGTGTGTTTACGCCGGTCAAGTTTTTGGCGCCGTTGCCGGGGACTTATTTTTCTTGAGTTATTAATTTTGAAGCTATCTAATTTACTTGTTTCTAATTTTCTTTATCTGTAATTTTTATTTCTTTCTTTTATTTTTCAGGTGATTGAAAAATGGAACATTATTGGGAGATTGAAAGATTATGTGCTTTACAAGAAGATACACCCCACATCTGGGAGCAACAGTCCGGTTTTCTGAGGCCTGTTGTACAACCCAACGACTATCACCGGATGCCAGAACCAAGCATTACTACATTTGCTCAACAGAACGTAATGGGGAGATGTGACATATGTAATGGTAACCACCCGAGAGATTATTGCGAGTACAACTACAATCCAGGGTGGCAGAGCTATCAAAATCCTTCATGGTACGAAGAACCATCACATTTTCCATCTTATCCACCATCCACCTATGATTTTCATCAAGAACCAGAACCATCAGAGGAAGATCAGTTGATTCACATGCTCAATGTTTGGCTCGAAGAACGGGAAGCTCAATTAGATGCACAAATTCAGAGTCAAACAGAATTCATACAGAGAATGACAGATCAGATCAGACAATTAACAGAAAACCAGAACTTCGTACCTCAAGAAGAATTATCAGATGAAACTGACAAAGCTTTCGAGTACCCAGAGATCCACAATGACACCTTAATAGAGGAGGAGGCTGAGCAGTATCAACAACTAGAGGTATCAGTTCAGGAGCCCGAACCGCAAAGTCTCGATTTGATTTTTATTATTCTGACTCTGACGAGGATGAAGCTGATCTATTTGTACCAACTGTACCAACAACGGAGGATCAAAATTTCAATCCTCAAAATGAAGATCTTGGAGCATGCTTTTCCATGATGTTTGATGAAGATCTACCTAAACCATCCATTCTAGTCGTATCAGAGGATGAAAACCTAATGTCAGAAACATCTTTACATCCTCAGGCAGATACTTATGGAGCATGCATTTCACAGATGACGGATAAAGAATTGAATACAGAAATTTTAAAATTCATCTGTGAAGAAAATGTGGAGCAAGAAACAGAGCAAATGGAGGAGCAACTGTCAGACCAAATTGAAAATCCAGAGCATTCAGGAGAAACATCGCTGTATCGGGGAGTACAAATCAAAGATATCACCCAGAAGCTTGACAGAATGTAACTTCTATTCCAAGTCAAGCACCATACGAGACCTCCTGATTTTCTTTCTTTCTTTGCAGGAACCACTGGAGCAACAAGGAGCAAAAAGGTGGCACAAGCACTAAATGGGACAAAAAAATTTCTGCTACCTTACCGTTGGAAGAGACCCTTCAAAAGCAACGCACACGGGATTGTCTTTAATAGGACGTCCAAAACGACGCTGAAACCTCCTTAAGAGATGAATTTCAGTCACGTCTGGCTGAAGACGAAAAATTTAGCGCTAGCATGGAGGCAACCCATGCAATTTGTTGTAATTTTTGTTTTCATATTTTGTGTATACATGTTGTAGAGTTTTTAATTTTGTGTGTTATTTTTGTAGGGAAAATCACAAACGGGACATTTTTAGAATAGAAGGAATGGTGTTTGGCAATCAGAAAAAAGAGAGCTAATTCATTTGTGATGGCTGAGTAAAAAAATTAATTCTTGAGAAGCATCCTAAAGAATTTATACTAAGCGAGTGGCGTATTGCGTACACAATTCCGTTGCCTTAATTATTGCTTTGTTTTGCTTTTATGTTGTAATTATCTTTATTTTCGTATACAGGATCCAAACTTTTTGACCTTTCATGATTTATTTTGTTATTTAGCAAACAAACGTCCTCTGGAAGATACTAGTGCTATTATTACTCAACCTTTTTCAGTTTCTATAAATTCAACTCATCATTGCACTTTTGAAGACATCCAGAGTAAAACATGGAAGCCACTTCAAGAAGACGAGTTGAAAACATATGTGTGTTTTGTGGTAGTAGTGTTGGTACTAAACCACAATACGTAGAAGCAGCACAAGAATTGGTTCGAGTCTTAGCTGCAAGGAATATGCACTTAATATATGGCGGAGGCAATCTTGGACTTATGGGGATCGTTTCAAAAGCTGTACAGGAAGGAGGCAGTCACGTTTTGGGAATCATCTCAAAACCCTTGGCAGAGGCAAATCTTATTGGATCATCAAACGGAGAAGAGCTAATCGTGCCAGGTATGTTGGAACGATTGGTAGAAATGATTAACCGTGCTGATGTTTTTATCGCTTTGCCAGGTGGCTTGGGCACATTGGAGGAAATTTTTATAGTATTATCTTGGGCAAACCTGAACATACACCAGAAACTGCTTGGAATGTTCAACGTTGATGGATTTTATGATTTTCTTTGTGTGTTTCTTGATGATGCTCGGAGAAATGGGTTCGTGTCAAAACCTATGAAAGAACTCCTATTTACTGCTAGAATTTTTGAAAATTTTTCAATTCAATTTTGTATATCAATATTGACCCTATCCTTTCAAAGATAAATTGGTCCTAGAACGATCGTGGTAAGAGGCGTCGGATTAATCTGGATCTTAACCTTTAACTTTTCGTGTAAGCCTTTCAGCTAACCAGGTATTATCTTCTCAACTCTTCTTCTACTGTTTAAGACATTGGGGACAATGTCTCATTTAGGTTTGGGGGAGGGAATTAGTTGATTAGTATCTTGTTTTTAGTTGTGTGTTGTTTTTATTTTTATTTTTAGTCCAAAATTTTTTGAAAAATACAAAAAAAATTGAAAATTTTTCAAAAATTACAAAAAAAAATATTTTGTGTTTTTATGTTTTTATTTTGACTAAAAATGTGAAATTGGTAAGAGAAAGCTGAGTAAGGAGCTTCCACTCCTGAGACGTATCTCAAACCTATTTTGAAACAAGATAGTTTTTGTTTATTTCATTTTAAATTATTTAATTTGTGAATTCTCCATAATACTAACTAAAAAAGGATCTTCATATGATCAGTTAGCAGATATTATCAACATGCATAGTAACATACAGACATGAGTTGTAATTGAAAAGTTTATAATATTTAGTGCTCTAGTTTAATTGGAGAAAGCATCTCAAAAAGTGATGGAGTAAAAAAAAAAAAAAAACTTCTGAGATACGAGTTATTAAGTCTGTAAGGGTGTTTTAACACCTAGTGCCCCAAAGCCAACTGGTTTGGGAGTCACTGGCCCAAAGCTCGCTACATGGATCAAGGATGTTGCAAAAATATATATATCTGAAGTCTGAGTAATTAAGTCTGTAGGGGTGTCTTAACACCTAGTGCCCTAAAGCCAACTGGTTTGGGAGCCACCGACCCAACACTCGCTACATAGATGGAAGATATTGTATATAAATTAAAAAAATCAAAGAAAAAATCAGGAAAATGAGAAAAATTATTCCATTGCTACAAAAAGGTGTGAAATCTGATAGAACTTTAGGACAAAAATATTACTCTCTTATCAACTGCACTTATGACTGTTGTGGGAAAAAATGAGTTGTTAATATTTTGTTGCCTGTGTATATGAAGAATGGTAAAAATAATCGGAGAATTTACTTATTCAGTAATTTAGAAAGAAAGAAAACAACTAGTAACTTGGAGTAGAAGTTTCACCTGATTAGTCACTAACTTCTTTATTCTCTTTTCTCTTGTCTTTTTGCTTTTGTGTGCATTAGTTTTATTATCTTTTTACTTTTGTAAAACGTTTGTGGGTATCGTTGTTGTAAGCCCTCACGAGACTATAACTCGTCCACTAGGGACACCTAGGGGTTTAAAGGCTTGTTGCATATGCTAAATGCAACCGTGATCCCTACGAAAGTGGCTTAGTTTAATTTTAATTGTTTCTTATATTTTATTTTGTTGTTTTGCTCGAGGACTAGCAAAATGTTAGGTTTGGGGTGTGATGAGCGGAAAATATATCAATATTTACCGCCCCTTTTACTTAATATTTTGTTTAGTTTCTCGGGTTTGATGAACGTTTTGATGTGTTTTAGTTTATTTTGCAGATAAAATAATATTGGGACACAATGAAATTATTTAGAACGAAATGTGGGTCAAATAAGGGCAAAAATTGGACTTGACATATTAATTTTGGAGATTGGAAACTTGAAATGGCGTTTTAACGAAGTGCAGTTTTGGAAATTCCAATTTTACGCATCTGTCGTATTTTGGGCATAACATTTTACCCCGATATCGGATTGAGCCGATTCAAGTTCCAGATTAAAGAAGACTCAATGATATACAACTTTGAAAGACAAATAATTTCGAATTCTGAAGATTGCATGCCCGAATTGATGAATCATCCAGAAGTGTGTTGTGTGTAATTATTAAAGTCACTTTCAATCATTTTCAAAGCAAAAAATAAATTAATAATTAAATAATAAAAATTATCAAATCACCACCAAACATGATAAGCATTAGTGGAGCAATTAATAATGGATTTGGTGGAGCAATTAGTGGAGCAATTAGTAGAGCAATTAATAATGGATTTGGTGGATGATTTGATGGAGGCAAAATTTTGCCTATAAATACCAAGTCATTTCATTTGTAAAATTCATACTTTCTGTAGACGCTGGTTTTCGCCCGAGATCCACAATCGAGAATTTGTAGTTGGGGGCGCTAGCGATCCTGCAAAACAAAGAGGTAGAGTGAGCGGGAGTACTGCCCACCGGTGTGGTGGTTGCCGGGGGCACTCCGACGCCCAAGTCAGTGAAGATAAAGGATTAGAAGGTGGGAAGTCAAAGGTTGGATACTACCTTGAACTTTGTAGGGTGCCGTGAGGGCGGTCAGTCGAAGGTGTCGTAAGCTTGAGGATGTCTCAAAGCTGTAAGTATGAGAGTTGGAAGTTGAATATGGTTTAGCTGTCCGAGCGTCCCTCTTCTCGTAGACTTTCCTCTCTTATATACACCATTGGGAAACGTGTGTATTTATCACCTTTAATTACTCGTCCATTGGATGTTGGAAACTGTCGAATTATGTAGATATTGATGAGTCTGGACGTTTCAGATTGAAGTAACTGATCAGTCAAAGGCTTACTGGGTATGGCTCTCTTTGTACGTGGGCCTGAGGATGTAGTCTGGTCTTTGGTCCAAATTTATTCTGGGTACTATCTGGAGGGATTGGGCTACCACTGGTGTAGGGCCTGAAGCGAAAAGTCAATTTTACCCTTGGGTCCAAATTTGGCCCGTACAGTTTGTCCCCTACTCTCTAAGTCAAAAGTCATTGGCTTGGAGAGTACTTGACGCATGTGTCGCCTGGGACGAGGCCATATTATGTAGCTGTACTCGAGTGTTGATGCTGCCTACTAAATGAACCAAACGAATGTCAAGTTATCAACTTGAGTCTACAAGAGCCATTGGGGAAGTACCCAATCGTTTGGACCCGATGAAGGTCAGTATGTCAGTCATACGACATGTGCCCTCCATGTCTACAAGTTGACTCGAAATGTATCTATGGGGGATGTCCCCGGTCGACTGGACTTGATGAGTCCAGGAATTTATGTCATACGATATAAGTAGTTCATGTCTATAATTTGACTCGACATGAGTCCATGGGGGATGTCCCCGGTCGACTGGACTTGATGAGTCTAGGAAGATATAAGTCATACGACATGTGTATTCCATGTCTACAACTTGACTCAATATGAGTCAATGGGGGATGTCCCCGGTCGACTGGACTTGATGAGACCAGGAAGTTATAAGTCATACGACATGTGTAATCCATATCTACAACTTGACTCGACATGAGTCTATGGGGGATGTTCCTGGTCGACTGAACCAGAAGAAGGTTCAGGATATAAGTCATACGACATGTATAGTCCATGTCTACAACTTGACTCAACATGAGTGTATGGAGGAAGTCCCCGGTCGACTGAACCAGAAGAATGTTCAGGATATACGACATGTATATTACATGTCTACAACTTGACCCGATATGAGTCAATGGGGGATGTCCCCGGTCGACTGGACTTGATGAGTCCAGGAAGATATAAGCCATACGACATGTGTAATCCATGTCTACAACTTGACTCGACATGAGTCTATGGGGGATGTCCCCGGTCGACTGAACCAGAAGAAGGTTCAGGATATAAGTCATACGACATGTATAGTCCATGTCTACAACTTGACTCAACATGAGTTTATGGGGGAAGTCACGGTCGACTGAACCATAAGAATGTTCAGGATATAAGTCATACGACATGTATATTACATGTCTACAACTTGACCCGATATGAGTCAATGGGGGATGTCCCCGGTCGACTGGACTTGATGAAAGTTATCAAGGTCATCTCCACTCTACGAGACTACTGTCGAATGGATTTGAATAATGGACTTGATGAAAGTCCAAGGAAGTCATCATTTCTGACTCTACTAGATCTAAGAAGGGTCAAAGAGAGTTCCATTCCTCATACTACAATACCTTTCTAGATATCAATGAGGGTCTAAGGTTGAATAGACCTCATGAAGTTCAAAATAATTTTCACACTCCTAACCTGACGATGGTTGGTTGATTGGACATAAAGGAGGTCCAAGGAAGTTCTTCACTCTGAAGGTGAAATCCATGTCTTATAATGTGGAAAAGATAATTCATGACGTGTCGAATGAAACCCATACCTAATATAAGCCTTTATCCCTGTCGAATGGGACCTCTGCCTCGTGATAAAGCTTCATTTGAGTAGTGGTGAATGAAACCATTGCATGGCTGGAGGGCGTGGCTTCTTTGTGTTCTCGTGGCAAGTCTTTGCGACCTCTTGGTTGATGCAGACCGAGCTTTTTCGGGGCAGCGACACACTACTCATCTCATCACCGGCCTTCCAAGAACTGGAGGTGGTGGTCGTTGTAGTCGTGCACGTAACCGACGGCGGTGTAGCTCTAAAAACTTTCACTGGCGGCGGAAAACTCCTACGACTAAAATTGTTATTATTATTAATATGACTATTGTGAGTATTGCTATTGTGATCATGAAGGTGGTGATGGTGATTTCTATTATGATGATTCAATATCGACGATGATGATGTGGATGGATTCGGCGGCAGCATCCGCACAGAAGAAGAATTTCCTCCATCAACTCCATCGTCAACGTCGTCATCTTCATCGTCGTTCACACTCTCAACTGAAGTGTCATCGGCTCCATCTTCTCTCATACTCCCGTGCATAAACTCATCGCTTCTCCGCTTTCTACTATTCCTGCTCAGCCGATCACTCTCTCTTTCGATGTCCCGCTCACGGTCTCGATTACGTTCCCGTTCACGGTCTCGGTCTTTCTTCCGATCTCTTAGCCTCGCCGTCTCTTACATCTCCGATAATCTTTTTTTTTGGAGAGTCTATGAGACTGTTACTGCTGTGTCGTCTTCTCGACAAGCCAATTGACGCAGCTATAGTAACTCCTCTTCGTGCTTCTCTATTTCTTTCCAACTCCATAAATATACAGGAGCAATGTAGGAACCATCCATATTGTCGTCCAAGTTGTAGTGGGTTAGGGTTTTGTTGATGTAGTCGTATGAAATATCTTGTTGATCATCCGATATGACATACGCCAGTCCTCTCCATATGTCCATAGAAGTCTGCCTCTCCTCATCACTCAATCTTGGAATTCTTTAACGCAATCCTCTGCTGCTTGACTGTTCTTCGAATTCACCTTCTACAACCTTTTTTCCCAAGGACGTTGTGCCCAAGTTGAAAGCTTCTCGATATGGGACTTCTTCCTTTGCATGAAGCAGTATTTCATACGACGTTTTCAAGCATCCATGCGCATGCTTCAAAAAAGCCACATGAGAGAGGAGTGTATATATATATATATATAT
Source organism: Zanthoxylum bungeanum (assembly GCA_019454045.1). Taxonomy (NCBI): domain Eukaryota; kingdom Viridiplantae; phylum Streptophyta; class Magnoliopsida; order Sapindales; family Rutaceae; genus Zanthoxylum; species Zanthoxylum bungeanum. The sequence goes on along the minus strand of SKCR01022914.1, from coordinate 28,855 downwards.
ATATATATTTTTTCTCTCGGATTCGGCTCATAGCGTGATGGTGTGGTTCATTTTGCAAGCTTCTCTTCTATAGATGTATGGTCCCAGCTTTACTTAAAGAATGCATGATATACTAAAGTATGCGTACATGGGCAATGTCGAATGAAATTGATGCCAGCCTTTCTCCATTTCATGTCGAGTGGTACATTCAACTCACGCTGAGGATTTTTCGAATGAAGCATCTACCTATGCCAAAAATTCCGAGCTCCATATTGAATGAAATATCGATCCAATGTTAGACACATGTGCATGTAGTGTCAAATGGAGCTTTTGTGAGTGGACTCCTATACTGGGTTGTGTGCCTGTTTGAGGAGATTCATCTTTTGCATGTGATGTAGTATGCGTTATTTGCATTATAGGTAGTGAGCTTTTTACTTAATTGAACTTTTTCCTTAGCATGTGGTGGTTGGCCTCACACCTTTAAGATGTCGAAGAAGTTTGCTCCAATTGCTTCTGGATTAACTCTGGAGCCTCATATGGTGATATTTTCCTCTTCCAATGATCGTAATTGTTTTGGTAGTGTGATTAATTATATGGCCATGTGATCTGGAATTTGCTTGTTGTTTGAAGCCATGTGTAATTGTGTTTTAGGAATCGTAGACTGAGATATATTCGTCTGCTATGAATCGCTAAGGCCCCACGGTGGGCGCCAAATTGTAGACGCTGGTTTTCGCCCGAGATCCACAATCGAGAATTTGTAGTTGGGGGCGCTAGCGATCCTGCAAAACAAAGAGGTAGAGTGAGCGGGAGTACTGCCCACCGGTGTGGTGGGTGCCGGGGGCACTCCGACGCCCAAGTCAGTGAAGATAAAGGATTAGAAGGTGGGAAGTCAAAGGTTGGATACTACCTTGAACTTTGTAGAGTGCCGTGAGGGCGGTCAGTCGAATGTGTCGTAAGCTTGAGGATGTCTCAAAGCTGTAAGTAGGAGAGTTGGAAGTTGAATATGGTTTAGCTGTCCGAGCGTCCCTCTTCTCGTAGACTTTCCTCTCTTATATACACCATTGGGAAACGTGTGTATTTATCACCTTTAATTACTCGTCCATTGGATGTTGGAAACTGTCGAATTATGTAGATATTGATGAGTCTGGACGTTTCAGATTGAAGTAACTGATCAGTCAAAGGCTTACTGGGTATGGCTCTCTTTGTACGTGGGCCTGAGGATGTAGTCTGGTCTTTGGTCCAAATTTATTCTGGGTACTATCTGGAGGGATTGGGCTACCACTGGTGTAGGGCCTGAAGCGAAAAGTCAATTTTACCCTTGGGTCCAAATTTGGCCCGTACACTTTCTTCTAAGGAATTCCTTAAGAATACTAAGAAGATTGTATCTTGTTTGTTTATTTACAGCTTTCAGTAATTAATTTCCGCTTTCGCACTTTCTTTTCTTTACTTTTCAGTTTTTACTTTCCGCAATTTACTTTTACGCACAGTACTTTTCTTTCTTTAATTTTAAGTTTTTACTTTTCAGTAATGAGGAGGTAACTTCCATTTACTGGGGTAAAAGGTAAAACTTTTATTACTAATATTTAGATTAATCTCCCTTAATTATAATATATAAACTAATTAAAACCTGACTTAAAGAGGATACCGCCATATTGGTCGGTTTGTAATTATTTAAATTGGTTTTAACCTGACTAAACTGGATACCGCCTGATTGGTCGGTTGGTAATTAATTATTAATTTGACTTAATCTGGATACCGCCTATATGGCTGGTTGGTAATTATCATGCAAAGTTAATATATTATATTAAGGGAGATATCTAAAATAGAAGAAATAAAAGTGGATCTTTTTACCTCAGTATTTTCTTTTATTGTACTTTTACTTTATTTACTTTTCAGCAATTTACAGCAATTTACTTTTCAGCAATTTACTTTTCAGCATTTATTTTCAGTATTTAATTTCAGCATTTACTTTTCGTCATTTACTTTTCAGCAATTTACTTTTCAGCATTTACTTTATGTCTTTTATTTTATTTAAGTTTTTACTAGCCCTAGTTATGTGTCGTAACTAAGTTAGTTATCTGGGGTTGTGATGAATTCTAATATCACCATTTTATAAGGGGTTATTTTATAGTTTGGGTAATTTAAAGGTTTATTTATTAAGTCTTAAGTTAATGCTTCTTGTTGTCTGATCACCAATAAGATTGATGTGGTAAATCTAAAATGAACTAGACATATGGATTTTAGGTTTCAGCCTTAGACTTAATAGCCCACAATCTTCCTTGAGGATAGATAACCCTTTAATAGATTTCCTTACAGGATAGACATATACCTGTCGGGCGGGGGTAGCCATAATTGGAACTTAAACTTAATGAATCCAGATAATTTGGTTGACATAGACATATGGTTCAATTGGGTTAAACTGGGTATTTGCGTCTGACCATCGACAGAGGCTTTTGCATAATTTCGTGTTCGAGGTTAGTAAACTGATTTATTACACAAAGATAAAATAATCACTTCATCTTTTAAAAGATATTAGAATGATTCACAACCTTAGATCTTTGTGTCTTTTGTTATTTTCCTTAGTATTTTCTTTTGTCTTTTTATTTATTTATTTATTTTGCAAAACTACAATCAACCAAATCAATCAAGCAATCATTCTCTTCACCCTCAATTAGATATTTGTAAATAAATAGATTCAATAATTAATAACAACAGTAGGAATTAAGTCTTCGTGGGATCGATATTTTTATACTACTTGAACGATACGTGCGCTTGCGTTATACGTGTGTGTTTACGCCGGTCAGGTAGCCTATACCCGGAGTGGTTTTTTACTCGCAAGAGTTTTCCACATCATCACCAAAAATATTGTGTTGATTTTGTGTGTTTGATTTATATTTGCTGCTTTAATTTATTGTTATTGTTTTTATATTTGCAGCATATTTTATTTGTTGTTTATTGTGGTTGCTTGTTGAGAATCCATTGTTACAGTAATCATGACTTGTCCTGTTTATTGTGTTTAATTCTGCATAGGGTCAGAACCTTAGGCTAATCGCGAATTTTCACTAATGGAAGTCAATGATAAAGATGTAATTGGAGAGGTTAACAGATTTTACATACCTCATTTATGAATCTTTTATGAAGGATCGTTGCATAGGTAATGACTGTTGGGTTCCTAGAACATGCAAATGATCTTCTAAGTCATGATTCGTGTGAATATTAAAAGAAGTTGCGGAAAAACTTACATTGATCGGTTGGATGGATGTTTGAAGTTCAAAATTTTTTGTGTTGTTGAAGAGCTCCAAGCTTCTCCTAGTGTTCCAAACTCTTGGGATTAGTTTCCCTAACTCCTTGAATGACTCTTTTTTGTGCTAGCAATGAAGAAATATTGAAACAAATTTTCTAAGGGATATGAGCAAAGTCACGGTTTTTGCAAGATGGAGAGGAGAGAGTGTTTTTCAATTTTTTTTTTGTATTTGATTTTCAAAAAATCTAATACCATTTACCAAAACTCAAAGTTGGTATTAGTCATTCTAAATGATTAAAAAATTGCAAGGTGTGCTGAGATTGGTTAGTGTACAAAACAAGTTTTACACTCAACTTTTAACAACTTTCATCACACTTCAAAAGTGTGATGTAAGTCAAGTGGTTCCCACCACTTGTAAATTCCGAATTTACGTCGAACAATCCAACACGCAACTCTGATCGAGCTCGGGTTCGTTTAATTCCAAATTAACAAATTTTCCGTTGCGACATAATTAAATATTAAAGTCGCTTACGAATTAATTCTAAATTAATTCGTTTGCCCAAATTAAAATCTAATTTTAATTCCGCTTTGAAATCTAATTTCAATTAATATATCGAATATATTATTTAATCGATTAATTCTAAATTAATCGTTCTCTCTCTTCTATTCGAATTTTATCCCAGATAAATTCTTACCGTAATTAATCCTAGATTAATTTTCTCTCTCTTATAATTAATCCCAGATTAATTCTGCTCGAGTCAAACGTCATCGGTGAATCTTTGGGAAGTGACCTATGAGATCCCTGGATATGTTGGCAGTAAATCTGGTCGTCGGACTGTCCGAACACGTGTGTACCCGGTACCACGTTCTTACCGATTTACAAGACATGGTTGGCTTCTAGCAAAGTACCGTGCCTACCCAATTCTCCAGAAATATTCTTTTAAGGAATACATAATCTATACCAGGCGTAGTATACTAAGTATTGTGTATTGCGATCCAGCATCGGATGTCACATGCTAGGCCTGGGGCTGGAATTGTGTTTGCCCCGTACGAAGCATATATCGGATCACTAGAAACTAGTCTCTTTAATCGGATAATCATGACCGTGTCATATTATCCCGATAGTTGCAACATATTAGAGTAACAGTTCTGTATCACTGCGTGATCATCGTCTCCATATGACTGAAGTGATACTTCCATCTTGACATCCCACCCAATACACTACGATTCTCAATAAACTCATAAGAGGCGTACACAGAACCCGTTAAAACCCCGGACGACCAAAACCAAAGCATATTGATTGTCGCAAGTATTAGTGATGTAAGTCTCAGGTTAAGACCAAATACACCTACCCTGATTCGGATTCCCATAGACACATTGTCATACTACCAATGAGATTCTGATGGGTCTATCCAGAGCGAAGTTGTTTCCGTATCATCGGCAATCAGAACCTCTTATTACACTTTCATGAGTATCCAATACCCAAATATATGAGAACTATGTCGTTATACTTCCATAACTCGCACAAGTGTAATAATAGCATATTCTGCATTATCGATGTCCAGTCTCGATAATACTACGACTAGGGATATTTAATGATTAAACCTTTAGTGGATTGATACTGCCTCATATCTTATTAATCTGGAACTAATCATAAGGACTTTTATCATTTATATATTCAAGTAATCTAATTACAAAATGATAAAATAGCAATTTTCTTTGTCACATAGTTAATTTGTACAAAAACCACAATGTCTTTTACAAATAATGATGCTATGGGTCATAATTGTCCAACAATCTCCCACTTGGCCTATATCCAATCACTCAAGTATCTAACACCTGAACTATGTACATGTCACTCAAACTTTTGCTGAGGAATAGCCTTCGTCAGCGGATCTGCAATGTTGTCATCTGATGCGACCTTCTCGATCTTCACATTGCCACGATGTATGATCTCACGAATCAGATGGAAACGTCGAAGTACATTCTTGGATCGTTGATGAGACTGCGGTTCCTTAGTCTGCACTATAGCCCCGTTATTGTCACAATACAAAGGAACGGGCTCAGCTACTAACGGAACTACTCCTAATCCAATTAGAAATTTACGGATCCAAACTGCCTCTTTTGCTGCCTCAGCTGCAGCGATGTATTCTGCTTCTGTTGTTGAATCGGCAATAGTCTCTTGCTTGGAAGATTTCCAGCTCACTGCTCCGTTATTCAAACAAAATATGTACCCGGATTGCGACTTACAGTCGTCTTTATCGGTTTGGAAACTTGCATCGGTAAACCCAGTTACCTCAAGTTCTCCATCTCCATAGATTAAGAAAGCATCATTAGTTCGTCTAAAACACTTAAGGATGTTCTTAACCGCAACCCAGTGACCATCACCTAGATCGGCCTGATAGCGACTACACATGCTCAAAACATACGAGACATCAGGTCGCGTGCATATCATGGCATACATGATCGATCCGACTGCAGAAGCGAACGGATCCGATTCATGTTGTCTCTCTCATCTTGAGTTTTAGGACACATGTCCTTAGATAAAGTGACGTCATGTGATACTGGCAACAGTCCCCTCTTAGACTGATCCATGTTGAATCTCTTCAACACTTTATCAATGTACGTGCTCTGGGAGAGTCCAAGCAGCTTTCTATATTTATCCCGGCAGATCTTTATTCCCAGAATAAATGCTGCTTCTCCCAGATCTTTCATGGAGAATTTTAATGAAAGCCAAGCTTTCACCGATTGTAGCATGGGAATGTCATTGTCAATAAGCAATACATCATCAATAAAAAGGACAGTGAATGTCAGTGCGCTCCAACTAACCTTCTTATATACACAAGGATCATCATTGTTTTGAACGAAATCATATTCTTTTATGATCTCATCAAAATGTTGGTTCTAAGAACGCGATGCTTGCTTCAATCCATAAATGGATCGATTTAACTTGCAAACCTTGTTTGCATGTTTTGGTATGATAAAACTGTCAGGCTGTTGCATATAAACATCCTCCAAAAGGTTTCCGTTAAGAAAAGCAATTTTGACGTCCATCTGTCATATTTCATAATCGAAATATGCAGCAATAGCAAGCATTATCCGAATGGATTTAATCATGGCAACAAGTGAAAAAGTTTCATCACAATCGACACCATGTCATTGACGATACCCTTTCGCTACAAGCATAGTTTTGTACGTTTGTATGTTGCCATCCATGTCAGTCTTCTTCTTGAAGACCAATTTGCAACTAATAGGCTTTACGCCTTCGGGTGCATCAACCAGTGTCCAAACTTGGTTGGTATAAATGGAATCCATTTCGGACTTCATGGCTTCTTGCCATAAAGCGGAGTTGATATCTTGTATCGCTTCCTCATACGTAGCCGACTCATTATCCTCAATAAGATTAATATCTATGTGAGGTGAGATCAGAAACCCATACCTCTCAGATTGTTTTCTGACTCTCTCCGACCTACGCTGTTCTTGTATATTAGAAGATTGTGGTACAGTCTCATCCCTGATGAACTGTTCATATTCCATTTGGGAATCGGTACCAGGAACAGTATTACTCCGATTTTCATCGAGTTCTACTTTCCTCCCACTTACCACTGTATTTAGGAATTCCTTTTCGAGGAAAACGCTTGTAGAGCAACAAATACCTTATTCTCTTTAGGGTGGTAGAAGTAATATCCTTTGGTTTCCCTAGGATAACCTACAAATATGCACTTATCTGATTTGGGTTCTAGTTTAATACCATCCAAACGTTTAACGTATGCCTAGAATCCTCAAATCTTCAGGAATGTGAAACCTGATTTCTTTCCTATCCATATTTCATATGGAGTTGTTGAAAAGACTTTGATGGAACCTTATTCAAAATAAGTATTGCATTGTTCAATACATATCCCCATAAGGAAATTGGTAGCTCAGTGTGACTCATCATAGACCTTACCATGTCCAACAAAGTTTGGTTTCTCCGTTGGGATACACCGTTTATTTGAGGTGTTCCGGGAGGAGTCCACTGTGAAAAAATATCATACTCTTTCAGGTAATCAAGAAACTCATTGCTCAAGTATTCTCCACCACGGTCCGACCGTAATGTTTTAATACTTTTGCCGGTCTGTTTTTCTACTTCGTGTCGAAACTCTTTGAATCTCTCAAAGGTTTCCGACTTGTGTCTCATAAGATACACATAACCATAATGCGATGAATCATCCGTAAAGGTTACGAAGTATTCATATCCACCTCTATCCTGGCTAGACATAGGCCCGCATATGTCATATGAACGAGGGCTAATAGTTCGGTGGCACGTGCACATTTACCGCTAAAAGGTGTTTTAGGCATTTTGCCTAATAAACAAGATTCGCAGACGTCATATGAATTTGGATCAAATCCGTCCAAGTATCCACTCTTCGAAAGTGTGGATATACGAGTCTTGTTAATGTGTCCCAGACGACAATGCCACATATAAGTTTTATCTTTGTTACTTAATTTAAGCCTTTTGTTTGTCATGTTATATGTTTGAGATTGATTTATATTCAAAATATAAAGACCATTATTAACATCAGCACTACATATCTCATAATCATTTTTATAAACAAAACACCATGTGTTTCTGAATACAAAAGTATACCCACATTGGGTTAAGCAAAATACAGATATAATATTTCTAGTCAAACTAGGTACATAATAGCAGTTTGATAGATTAAGTACATGCCCCGAGGGCAGTTCCAAAATATAGGTCTCAACAGCCAAAACGGTGACTCTAGTCCCATTTCCAACTCGGAGGTCGATCTCTCCTGAAGCCAGTCTCCTGCTAATCTGAAGATCATGCACATCAGTACATATATGAGTACCACAACCAGAATCAAAAATCCAATTTTTAAAACTAGAAGTAGACATGTTTATCTCTATAACAAACATACCTGAAGCCGGAGCCTTGCCCGCCTTCACTTCCTTCATGTGCGCCTTGTACTCACGGCAGTCATGCTTCCCGTGATCCCGTTTGCCACACTACAGGCAGACATCTTGGGATTTGTCCTTTGTTTTCCCAGAAGACTTTGATGATTTGGCCTTGCCCTTTCTTTTCTTCTTCTTCTTCACGCCTCCAGTAGCCTTTGGCCAAGCCTTGGCAGACTGAGATGTCGAAGCGAAGTGCGTCTCGCATTTTTTACCCTTCAAAAGCTCTTTTTCTGCTTCTCGCAGCATTTCCATCAACTCTCCAAGAGTATGATATTGGTTAATCATATTGAAGTTCATGATGAACCCGCTCCAGCTGTTAGGAAGAGATTGTAAGATCAAATATATGGAAGTCTCAGCCTCGAAGACTATGCCTAGCTATCACAGTTGTTCGATGTCAGCAATCATCTGCGACACATGGTGCTCGACAGATGTACCCTCTGACATTCGAGAGCGAAAGAGCTTCTTCTGTAATTCATACATTTGCGAGCTAAGGTTAGATCGGTGAAGGTCCTTCAATTTCAATATCATAGTATAGAGATCCAATCCCTTGTTCTGGCGACGAAATTGAGGGGTCATTGCAGCGAGCATGACAGATTGAGCAGTTGAGTTATCATCGCTATGAGTCTTCCAAAGCTCAGCTCAAACGGCTGTTCAATTCCGGGCTTAGGCCCGAGAGGTCTCTCTATTGTATAGAGCATCTTCTCAGCCCCCAGGACAATCCTGAGGTTCATATCCCAGTCTGGAAAGTTTGCTCCATTAAAGATATTTTCGCCCATGATAATGTCCCTAACATTGATCTTTCCGGCCATCTTAATTGCAATAGTCTAACTATTCAATTAACGATTTTGGGTACAGTCCAACTGTTACAAAATAATAAAATATTAGTCCAACTAAATAAATATATAAAATGACGAAAATAATTTGAAAGCGCGTATTTGGCAAGTATTGAACGAAATTGCAAATTCAATACTGGTCTCCCACTATTTTTCGGCGAGCCTCTAACCCTCTATTGAGTACTCGGGAAACCTAGTTTCCTAGTGGGCCTAATGGGCTAGGATCCCGTTAAATAACACACAACCTTGACTTTGGCCAACAAGCTGTATGATATTTAACTAGGTAGATCTCTAAGATCAATTGGATCTTATCCAATTCCTAAATCCGGTAGGTGGACCTCCAAGTCCGAAATATATATACAATATGTATGTCAATATATCCAATATATTTTCTAACATTTTCCTCTGAATCAACTAAGCCTTGGCTTTGGCTCAACAAGCTTAATGATTCCAGTTAAGCGGGACCCATTGACAGTGGGAAAGCTTCGTAATCCACGTCGATGAACAAGAAGTGACCTTGACTTTAGCCAACAAGTCACAACTTGCCCAAGACATGCGATATGGAACAAAGCTTTCGTGGTTCAAACACATCCGCGATGGACATTGATCTTGACTTTGGCCAACAAACCAATGCCAATCTTGGATCTTGAGAGAGAACCACTCAATGGAAGGAATTCGCTTAATATTTGTTTGAGAGTTTTTCACGTAAATTGGCAACCAATTTATTATATTTGATTAGGTCTCATCATACACCCTTAAGCATGCATTCTAAAAGCATAATAAAGCGAGAAATAAATAATAACGATATGCGGATGGATATTCAACAAATTGTTCCTAGAACAAATATCTCTCTTTTCCCTCCCCTGCTAGCACTATTCTAACTTCTACCCAATTACATAATACAATAAAGAAACCTCATTTACATTTAGGGGAATTGGTGAGAAGAGAAGTAAAATAGTCAAGAGATATAAAAGCTGGACACGCAGGTCCAATTTAATAAATTCTAAATTTATTACAACAATTTTCAAAATTGCCCTTACATATCTAATATCCATCTGATATACATTATTCATACAATACATCCATGTATTCCACACAAAGCATGTTATTCAATCAATCTAATCCATTAATTAATTCTTTGAATTAATGATCATTCAATGTTCAAACAACGATTTGATTTGCACGAGTCCAACTTGTTTAAGAATAAGTACTCAAAGTGCGTATTCTTGAATTATATCGAACTACAATTTTAAATCCAATTTATTTGTATTCAATACTAATTCTAATTTAATTCCAAATTAAATAATTACACTTATTTGTTGTCTTTTTAGACTTAGATTCTAAATCCAATCTAAATGGGTCTTAAATGCCCAATTAACATCCAATGTTAATTAATTAAAGTCCAATGGGCTTTTTTAATATCTTAAGGCATGGACTTTGGCAACCAAATCCAATTAAGGAAACACCCTATTTGCCATAAAATTATTTTGGCCCATTAGGCCCAATAATTATTTAAAGGCCCAATTATTATATTTGGACTTTATGGAATGGTTTTAGGCTCAATTTGGATCCAATCCAATTGTCCTAAACCAACTTGGCCCAACCAAACCCATTAAGCCAAATACAACAATATTAGCCCAATTCCAAATTAAAGGCTTATTATAATTAATACAAAATTCCAAATCTCACATTAATTTAATAAAGTATATTAGCCATAATTAATTAGTTAAATTAATATTTCCAAAACACCAATTTATCTAATTAATCATGCTTTAATTTAATCTACTCATGTCCAACACAAATTGAAGCAAAATCAATCTAAATAATGCTTCTTCACTCACAGCAATATGCACAATTTTATATCCAATTTTGATTTCAATCTAATTAAATCAACAATCAATATACTCATCATGCTTTAAACACATTCAATGGTCTAAAATCAAAAATCACCATGATATACACTAGGGTCAAGTTTCGGCTTTAGCAAGGTAATTGGGGAAAATTTATCTAATCAATTTTTCTCAAAATTTAAGATGCATAAATCTAATTCATCATCATCCAAGCTCAACCAAACTATCAATTTGAAGAAATCATGCTCAAATCACAAAAACCGCAAATTAAAGTATATAAACCCTAAATTCATTTCATGCTTAGAAAAGGCTCTGATACCATTGTTGGGTTCCTAGAACATGCCAAGGATCTTCTAAGTCATGATTCGTGTGAATACTAAAAGAAGTTGCGGAAAAACTTACATTGATCGGTTGGATGGATGTATGAAGTTCAAAACTTTTGTGTTGTTGAAGAGCTCCAAGCTTCTCCTAGTGTTCCAAACTCTTGGGATCAGTTTCCCTAACACCTTGAATGACTCCTTTTTGTGCTAGCAATGAAGAAATTTTGAAACAAATTTTCTAAGGGAGATGAGCAAAGTCACGGTTTTTGCAAGATGGAGAGGAGAGAGTGTTTTTCAATTTTTTTTTTTTTTTTTGTATTTGATTTTCAAAAAAATAATACCATTTACCAAAACTCAAAGTTGGTATTAGTCATTCCAAATGATTAAAAAATTACAAGGTCTATTGAGATTGGTTAGTGTACAAAACAAGCAACACAAGTTTTACACTCAACCTTTAACAACTTCCATCACATGTCAAAAGTGTGATGTAAGTCAAGTGGGTCTCACCACTTGTAAATTCTAAATTTACGTCGAACAATCCAACACGCAACTCTGATCGGGCTCGGGTTCGTTTAATTCCAAATTAACGAATTTTCTGTTGCGACATAATTAAATATTAAAGTCACTTACGAATTAATTCTAAATTAATTTGTTTGCCCAAATTAAAATCTAATTTCAATTTCGCTTTGAAATCTAATTTCAATTAATATATCGAATATATTATTTAATCGATTAATTCTAAATTAATTATTCTCTCTCTTCTATTCGAATTTTATCTCAGATAAATTCTTACCGTAATTAATCCTAGATTAGTTTTCTCTCTCTTATAATTAATCCCAGATTAATTTTGCTCGAGTCAAACGTCATCGGTGAATCTTTGGGAAGCGACCCATGAGATCCCTGGATATGTTGACAGTAAATCCGGTCTTCGGACTGTCCGAACACGTGCGTACCCGGTACCACGTTCTTACCGATTTACAAGACATGGTTGGCTTCTAGCAAAGCACCGTGCCTACCCAATTCTCCAGAAATATTCTTTTAAATAATACATAATTTATACCAGGCGTAGTATACTAAGTATTGCGTATTGCGATCCAGCATCGGAAGTCACATGCTAGGATTGGGGTTGGAATTATGTCTGCCTCATACGAAGCATATATCGGATCACTAGCAACTAGTCTATTTAATCGGATAATCATGATTGTGTCATATTATCCCGATAGTTGCAATATATTAGAGTACCGGTTCTGTATCCCTGCATGATCATCAGCTCTATATGACTGAAGTGATACTTCCATCTTGACATCACAACCAATACACTACGATTCTCAATAAACCCAGAAGAGGCGTACACAGAACCTGTTAAAGCCTCGGACGACCAAAACCAAAGCGTATTGATTATCGCAAGTATTAGCGATGTAAGACTCAGGTTAAGATCAAATACATTCACCCTGTTTCGGATTCCCATAGACACATAGTCATACTACCAATGGGATTCCGATGGGTCTATCCAGAGCGAAGCTGTTTCCGTACCATCGGCAAACAGAACCTCCTATTACACTTACATGAGTATCCAATACCCAAATATATGAGAACTATGTTGTTATGCTTCCATAACGCGCACAAGTGTAATACTAGCCTATTTTGCATTATCGATGTTCAGTCTCGATAATACTACGACTATGAATATTTAATGATTAAACCTTTAGTGGATTGATACTGCCGCCCCCAAGGGGTGTGGCTTGGTGGTGAAGGGTCCAGAATCTCACCTTGAGGTTCTGGGTTCGAATCCATAGGGTGCAACTTCTTGTAAGAGCCTGGGGCAGCCAGGGGTTTTACCTGCGCCGCGGCCCAGAATGGGTGGTTTGGTGGCGGGGTTTCCAACGATTTCAAAAAAAAAAAAAAGGATTGATACTGCCTCATATCTTATTAATCTGGAACTAATCATAAGGACTTTTATCATTTATATATTCACGTAATCTAATTACAAAATGATAAAATAGCAATTTCTTTTGTCACATAATTAATTGTATAATGACTATATCAATAGACTAATACTTTGAGTAATTAATTCTATAATTCTGAGAGTGCAATTCTGGGTATTTAGTGGAGTTACTCCAGAATTAAAAATTTTGTTTGATTAATAAAAGAGTTATGATTAATGAGCGGAATTGTTGGAGCTTAGAATTATAGGTTCATCGGTCCCCTTGTCGTTTTCTATCATTGTTCAAACGATAATAATTGTGAAGAAAATTAATTATCAAATATTATTTTTTTACACTCTAAAAAGTTGTCTTAATATATTTATCAATAGATAATTTATTTATTTATTAATTTATGAAAATGTTATTAATTAATATTTGATTATTTTGATTAATTAAATTTTAATTAATTAAGATAATGTTTTCAAAAGTTGTAAAAATTAAAAAAAAATATTTTTTTAAAAGAATTATCTTCTTAATTGATAATTACATATTAATGTTTGATTAATTTAATTAATCAAATATTAATCAGATAATATATATTTTAATTAATTTGTCTTATTTCAAAAGTTGAAATTTTGATAAAAGTATTTAAAATATAAAATATTAGAATTATTTCATTTTCATAAATTGCAAGATAAATATTAAAGTATTTTATTTTGATTTTTTGAAATATCAAAATTGATAATATCATTTTATGGATAAACTTGGCTTTTGGTTTTTTGATTAAAAGATTAAAAGCCATGATGATATAAAAACTACAAAAAACGTGAGCTAGTGGGATTAGAATTTAGATTTGATCAAAAGTCAAAAATAACAAAAGGGGTGAGCACACAATAAAAAACGTGTGCTGGGTGAGAAAGAAGAAAAGAACGAGAAAAGTTTTTTTTTTTTTTTTTTGATTTCGAGAAATAAAAAAGAAAATAACATCAATGATTCGTCTCATGTATTGAGTATACAAATCCTTCAGAAAAATAGTGTTATTCGTAATTATTTTCACCCCCACACGTGCCGTTAGAGGTGAGGAAATAAGACAATAAAGATCGAGGTTTAAAGAATCGTGATTCAAAGAGATCCAGATTTACATGTATATTTTCTTCTTAAGATCTAATTATTTTATATTATTAATATACTAGAAAATACAGATCCGGTTTTTTAATGTTCATGAAAAATAAATTTTTTATATATTATGAACATATTTCCGTTACGCATGAACTCTGAAAACCAAAATTTCAAAACATCACAAGATGATACATACATAACGGATATCCACTCCAAAATAAGTTTATGAGTTTCTAAGGCTTGCTGATAAAAATAATGATATTGCATATCTTCTTCCCAAAATACCGTAATTCTTCCGGGAAAAAAACTTATTTCTTGTTACTATTTTTTTTTTTCATTTTCAAGAGATACTATTGTCAGAATTATGTTAGCATTATTCTGAGTTAATATATGCTATAGAAAAATGAAAGTTGATAATTATCCTAGATTATGACCCTACAATATTTTAAGACAAATCCTAAATATTATTTATGGATTAATTAAATTAATGAACACCCTTAAGTCTAACAATTATAATTCAACATAAATAAAAACAATGCAGTAAATAAATCAATCACACAAAATCAACACAAATATTTTGGTGATGAAGTGGAAAACTCGTGCGAATAAAAAACAACCCAGGAGATCTCAGCTACCAGCCAAATCCACTATATAGAGAAAAACTTACAGCGATGATAACATATCTATGGTGGCAACTCCACCGACTCTAGTACCTCTACACTGCAAGGACTCGAAGAACTCCTCGAGTCCGTACTCCATGATTTTCTTCAGAACCTCTGAAGTCTCTGAGCGGATCAACTCTGCAAGCATGCCGGAACTCCGACTACCAAATTTCCTCCTAAAGAACTCTGAAAGATTAGGAAATTGGGTTTGGTTGAGTTGATGGTAAATCAAAGATCAATCTCACCAGAAACAGAGAAGACAAGAACCAAAAGAGTCTTCAAGGTGAGAAACAATAAGGTTGAAAAGCTAAAGTGATCTTAGACTTTGAGAGATTATGTTTTCAACCATTGTGGAGGTGGCTATGTATTTCTTTATATAGGTAGGGCAAGCGCTAGGGTTTCCAAAAGCAAAATAACTTGAAAACGGTCCAAAATAACTAAGTTACGCACTGGCGTTCGAACGCGTGTCGAACACGTGCTTACTGGAAGATTTCGTTCGAACACATACTCGAACGCCCCTCGAACATTTGCTCTTTGGAATATTTCGTTCGAACCCAACAACAAACGTGACACTAACGCCACACATTCGAACGCTTCAACGAACGCAACACTAACACATGTCTGATCTTCATGCACAGCTTTGCCAAATACTAGTCCAATTGCTCCAAGTTCTTCAAGACTTATTACAACTCAATTGAACTTGTTTTGTTACAGACATTGCCAATAAAAATGAAACTAACAATCTCCCCCTTTGGCATTCTGTGACAAAACATTACCTAATACAAAGACTATGATAAAAGACCCAAAAAAGAAAATAGCCAACTGCCAACCATCAAGACAGTGACTTATTACAATAACACTCGATCTAATACCTAACCAAGTAGTCTTGAAATCAATATCACCACAACTACCAAATCTGTTTACCTGAGACATCCACAAACATACCGTGAAAAGCACAGGGATTATAAAGAACAAATAAAGCAGCGATAAAACTCATGTATGTATAAATAGATAGTAGATATCATACTCCCCATTAATCCTACTTCCCCTAAACCAGAGTTATAAAAAAAATAAGGATATACTACTACTCTCAAACTACTCTCCCCATTTTTGTCACGAAATGACAAGGGATAAAGGTACCATGAGAAACAACACATGCAAGAGTATATGCAAACATGACTTACTCTCTCTCACTAATAGGTCCACTCAGATATAAAAATAGCACAAGGGAAGTAAAAACAAGACTCGGAAATATGCCGCAAAAGAAATGGTATGCAATAACATGAAGCACACACAAGCACACACCGAGTAAAACAAAAAGTCAAAACGGACTGAAACAACACTTCAAACAAGTACAGTGATCAGTAACCAGCTGTTTATGACATGAGATAATATGCAACGCTTTAAATTTTTCTAAATACTACATGCATACATATGACATAAACACAAAAGTATAGCAAGTACTTGCGTGAAAAATAAGTGAACAACAAATTAAGGTTTAAGACCTTATTTTATGAGCGGAACACAACCAAAAAAATCATATCTCATGACACACCAAGTCTACAAAATATGTGTTCAAACCCAGCACCACTAGGACTTGAAAATAAGCAACATTGATTGCATGCTATAATATTCTCCCCATAAATAAGATGAGCTCATAATAAAAACTATTTCGAGTTAAAGGTTTTTGCCCTTATCTTTTGAATTTTAGCTCATTGGCTCTTTTGCACTTGAGTCTCATGTAATTTTTATTATTATTATTATTATTGTTACTATGGGGTAGCATAAGGTCATCTAGTCAAATGTCACACTATTTAGTGAGCAAAGTATGGTAGAGATTAGATTGCCGATCCAAAAACTCATACATGCGACCAAGCATTGACATAAAAAAATGTGTATGTGAAATACAAGTACAAGATATACCAAGGGTTTTTATCACACATACTCATTCATATAGAGCATCAAGAAAAATAAAAGCATATTATATATGCATAATCATATATCCTACATACCAGGATCACATGCAACAGACTTTTCATGCTCTAACAAGCCACACAAATATTTTTTGTCTTTTTCATTTTTTTTTTGTATTTTTCATTTTAAACAAAAAATAAGAAAAGACACAACAAAGCTTGTCAATATCCAATGGTGAGTGGAGTTGTATTCCGAGTGCAGATCATACTACCGTCCATTCAGAATCGGCTATGAAATTTATGTTCGGGTTTCCATCCAATATATCAAGGGACATATAACAAAAATAAAACACACACACACCCATATGCAGTGACAATAATAAATAAATGTGCAAGAACATAAAACACACGCATGCACACATGCAATGAGAAAATAAAAGACAACTTCTAAGCAGAGTTACACCGAAGTGCACTCTCATCATGTCTTTCAGGATCAAGGCATTCAGAAGTAGATGATAAGTCATCTTGCTTCCTTACCCAAACTATCTAAGGAATCTCTTCCACTTGAGAATTCCTAGTCAACACAGCAAGTTTCTCACTAAGGAATTAGATCTGTTTAGCTAGTGTAGAAACTTGAGAAACTAAATTTGACGAATCAAATCTTGGTGACACACTATTAGGCCTTTTCTTTTCTTTGTGCAGCATGGAGCACTTAGGCCTAATGTGTCATGCCTTGCCACAATGATGGCATACATGCACAAACCTGGAATAAGAGCAAGGTTTACCCAAAATACCTCTAGATCGAGGTTGGTCACAGTACGAGGAACATCATGAGGAATCACATGATTGCACTCATCAGGCTTCTTCCTAAGTCATGTTTAGGAGGGATAAGCACATCTTTAGATGATGACGTCTTATCATAATTAGTTTCAACATTAATCCCTAACATGCGGTCTGGTTTTTTTTATTTCCATTAGAAAATACAGACAAACGGATTCTAGCATCTTCAAGTTTAGCTTCTAAGGATTATACTCTATCAACTAGACTTTTATTCCTCTCCTCAAGGTCATCTATCATTAAAAGGCAATGCTCAAACTTAGCTTGAGCTTCGTTCTTTTCTAACTCTACTTCTTTCAGCCTCTTATTAACCTTTATATTAATCTTCTTGTTAGCTAAACTCTTATTGAACAATTCAGTGTAGTCTATCTGAAGATTATCCTTATCTACAGACTCATCGTGAGAGAAATCAGATCTAGCATCTTCATCAATATTGTTTTCCTCTCTCTCACCAGTCACACTAGCAGCAAATGTCATAAAATTGCTCTTATATTTAGGAGACTCCTCAGAAGTATAGCCACCTCCTGAATCACTAAGGGAGACTGCCATGGCTTTCTTACCTTTAGCCTTAAGGTATGTAGGACAGTCAGATCTAATGTGCCAATACCCTTCATATTCATGGCACTGGATACCATGGGGTGTGCAACCTCCATCCTCTCTAGACTCTCTCTTACTATACCTACTCTCGTTAGGCTTATCTTCCTTATTCATATCACTGTTACGGTCACTCTTCTTCAGCTTAAGGAATTTCTTAAACTTCTTTGCAAACATGGCCAAATTATGATTTGTGAGGGTATTATCATCATCAGTTGACGGATCATGAGCAACTTCCTTCGCGATCTTCATTGCTATAGTTATAGGCTTTTGATAACCAGTAAATTTCTTCTCATATACATGCAATTTACCTACGAGGTCTTATAGTTTAAGGTGATCAAGATCATTAGTCTCCTTGATGACAGTGATCTTAGGCAAAAACTTATCAGGTAAGGATCTAAGGATTTTCCTGACAATCTTATTCGTAAGAATGGTCTCGTCTAGATTAAAGCTAGAGTTGACAAAGTCATTAATCTCAGCATATAACTCATCAAATGTCTCATCATCCTTCATTTTGGCGACCTAAAACCTAGTAGCAAGATCCTGGAGTCTATTATTTTTAACAGACAATGTGCCTTCATGCACAGTCTGAAGGATGTCCCAAACATCCTTGGCTATCTCACACATTGAGATTCTCCTAAACTCAGCCGAGCAAACAGCACCATGAATGACATTAATTGTCTTGCCATTCCTGTTGCTAGCATCAAATTCATCCTTAGTCCAGGTCAGTTTATCTTTAGGGGAAGAGACCCCATCAATTATAACCACGAGAGGTTTCCACATGTACTATACTGTCATCCAGACTCTCTCATCTAAGGATTTCAGGAATGCTCTCATGCGAACCTTCCAATGTAAATATTATGTCTTTAGGGGTTAACTTCTTTACATAATTATAAGGATCAAAGATCGAGTTATAGCTCTAATACCAATTGAAAGTTCGTAATTATCCTAGGTTCTGACCGTATGCGGAATTTATCATAATATTTTTAGACAATTCCTAAATATTATTTTTATGGATTAATTAAATTAACAAACACACTTAAGTCTAATAATTATAATTCAACACAAATAAAATTAATGCAGTAAATAAATCAATCACATAAAATCAACACAAATATTTTAGTGACGAAGTGGAAAACTCGTGAGAGTAAAAAATCACTCTGGGTATCTAGGCTACCAGCCCAAATCCAATATATAGAGAAAAATTTACAGCGATGGTAAAAGACTTATGGTGGCAACTCCACTGACTCTAATATCTCTAGACTGCAAGAACTCGAAGAACTCCTCGAGCCCGTACCCCATGATTTTCTTCAGAACCTCTGAAGTCTCTGAGCGGATCAACTTTACAAGCACGCCGAAACTCCATCTACCAATTTTCCTCCTAAAGAACTCTAAAGGAATATGAAATTGGATTTTGTTGGGTCAATGGTAAATCAAAGATCGATCTCACCAAAAACAGAGAAGACAAGAACCAAAAGAGTCTTCAAGGTGAGAAACAATAAGGTTGAAAAGCTAAAGTGATCTTAGGCTTTGAGAGATTATGTTTTCATCCATTGTGAATGTGGCTATGTGTTTCTTTATATAGGTAGGGCAAGAGTTAGGGTTTCCAAAGGCAAAATAACTTGAAAACGAGTCCAAAATAATTATGTTACGTACGGACGTTCGAACGCGTGCTTACTGGAAGGTTTCGTTCGTACACATACTCGAACGCACCTCGAATGTTTGCTCTCCGAAATATTTTGTTCGAACCCAATAACGAACGTGACACTAACACCACATGTTCGAACGCTTCAATGAACGCAGCACTAACGCATGTTTGATCTTCATGCACAGTTTTGCCAAATATCAGTCCAATTGCTTCAAGTTCTTCAAGACTTATTACAACTCAATTGAATTTGTTTGTTACGGACATTGCCAATAAAAATGGAACTAACAAAAAAATTTATATGCTATTTAAATATATAAATTTTAAGTTTACAATACAGCTCGAGATATAATTATATTTTGGATCTGTCTATGTTGATAATTCGAATACATGTGATTAGTTAAAAAAAAAATATTTGAAAATAATTCAATCATTTCTTAAGGCTCACCGATAATAAAATTGATGTTACCAATTTTTAACAAAGAAATAACATTTTATTTTATTTTATTTATTTTTAAATGATACGAGAGATTTTGTGTTGAGCCTTTTAATTATCAAATCACTAAATTGAAACAAGATTTGAATTCAACTTAAAAAAAAAATGAAGAAGCGTGATTTCTTAATTTTAACCTAAGAAGCTTTCAAATTATATGGGTAATTTCAAAAGATTTATCTATTTTCATTTTTCAAATATTTATTTGATTATATATTTGATAAATTAAAGGGTGGAAAAATAAATTATTTTTCAAAAGAATCTTCAAATAAAAATTAGATTATATTATTTTAATCAAATTGAAGGGACCTACTTTTTTTTATATGATTTTAATATAAAAATAATTATAAGTAATAATGACGATGCGATATAAAAATTATATAATATTAGTAGAATATATATAATATAAATAGGATTATTTTATTTTAATTAAATTGAATGAGACTCATTTTTATTATATTATTTTAATATATAAATAAGTATTAGTAACTAGGGGTGTCAAAAAGATCCGGATTCGATCCGGATCTAGAAGACCCGGAATGACCCGGGTCTGCAAGTTTTTTTACAGACTCGGGTCCTTATTTTAAAGACCTGGACATAATCGGATCTGAATACGAGTCTGAATGATTCGGGACCCGGGAATCTTGATCCGGTTAAGTAAAAAAAATTGTGAAAATATAAAATGGAAAGAATCCTGAATCCTGAATCAATAATCTTATCTTCTCATTTGCTGCCCCTCTTATCTCAAGTCACGATTTCACACTCTCACTCTCACAGCTCACTTCACTCCAACTCCATCGCCTTCATCTCAATTCTCATCAATCATCATTGAAAATTCGCGATTAGCCTAGGTTCTGACCCTATGCGGAATTACAAACAATAAACAGGACAAGTCCTGATTACTGTAACTATGGAATAGTAACAGGCAATTACCAAATCAACCAACAACAATAAAAACCACAATATTAATTCAATGCAAAATATAAATTGTGGAAAATAAAACAATCACACAAAATTCAACACAATAATTTTGGTGACGAAGTGGAAAACTCTTGCTAGTAAAAAACCACTCCGAGTATAGTCTACCACCCGAATCCACTACTATATAGAGAAAAACTTACAGCAATGGTAAAGACCTATGGTGGCAACTCCACCGACTCAAGTACCTCAATATTGCAAGAACTCAAGGCAACTCCTCAACCCCGCGACCCACGGTTTTCTTCAGAACCTCTGAAGTCTCTGAGTAGATTGTATCACCTCTGACACCGGAACTCCGACTATCAAAACTCCTCCTAAAGAACTCTAAAGGATTATGGATTTTGAGTTAAGTCGTGTTGAAGGTTTATCAAAGATGGAATCACACCCTTAACAAAGAAGACAAGAAGATGAAAAGAGTCTTCAAGGTGGATTCAATAAAGATTGAAAGCTTTGAGAGATTTTGGCTCAAAGGAAAAGTACTTCAACTCAAGGGGATGGTGGCTACATGTTATATTTATAGGTAGGGTGAAAAGCTAATGTTTTTCAAAGAGACAAGGCATAAAAACGCGTTCAGATGCGACTGGCGTTCGAACGTTTACTCGAATGCTTCACGAACGCGTGCCTACTGGAAAGACTCGTTTGAACGCCACTCGAACGCACTACGAACGGATGCTCTCTGGAATGTCCCCATTCGAACGCACCAAGAACGTGACTCGAACGTTTGCTCTCTGGAATGATCTCGTTCGAACCCAATAGAGAACGTGCCACTAACGCCACACGTTCGAACGCTGCAATGAATGCACCACGAACGCATATCTGATGCACATCAGCCAAAAACCAGTCCAATTGTACAAAGATCTTCATGATAGATTACAACTCAATTGAACTCGTTTTGTCACGGACACATGCCTATAAAAAAAAGTGCTAACAATCATCTTCATCACATCATCTTCATCTCATCATCTTCATCCCTCTTTTCTCAGGCTCTCAGTTCTCACATCAGTCATCATTTGCATCAGGTTCGGCTTCATCTTTTACATGTTTACTCCTTTCTCATTTTTGCATGTTTTTTTCTCAGTTGCTGGCTTGCTGCTTTATGTTAGTTAGTTTCGTAAAATATTTTGATAGATCGGCTAATTTTTTTAAAACGAAAAATGTCATTTTTGTGAGTCTCTAATCGGTTAATTTTTAATTTATCCTGATTTTGTTACAAAAAGTTGTTTATATAAAACGTTGATAAAACATGAATTGATTTGTTACTTGCCATCACCCATCATCCACCAGTATTTTGGAAGTGATTTTCACAAAAAAAAAAAAAAAAAAAGTAATTTTCTTTATAAGCATTTTTTAACTGAAAAATAAAATATCTTATTGCATTGTTTTTAAATTCAGATTTATATTAATAAATCTGAAATTTGAAAGGAAAAAAAAAAATTTCATATGTACAAAAAAAAAACTCGAAACTCTAATATTAAGATAGAATTATTAAAGGATTGTTGGCAAGAAATATGTTATTTTAATGGGATCAAAAGATAGAATTATTATGGTTTTATGAAATTAGGTCTTGAGTCATGAAATTTTATAATTATGGGTGCTAGACAGCTAGGTCTTGAGTCTTGAAAAAAATAGGTGAAGATAAGCAGGGGATATTGGACAATATGTCTGAAAATACTTTTGATAACATGGAAGTTAGATTGAATGAGATTAACACCACAGAAGATGATGTTAATATTGTTGAAACTGAATAGGATTCGACACATGTAGAAAGTCAAAGTAGTTGTTGTCGTGGCCGAGGACGTGGCTGTGGACATGGTGTTAATTTAATTGGTGATCGATGAAAGAGAGATAGTGAAGATATTTAGGTGAGTCAGGTGGCAGAGGGTTCATCCAAACAGTCTAGCAGTAGAGGCTAACTTCAAATGTATGGAACCATTTTAAAAGGCAAAAAAATGATGGTGGAGATATTGATACTATATGCAACTATTGTGGTAAAGTGTTGACATGAAAATATTCTAGTGGGACTTCACACTTGATGAAACATTATGAGTGTTGTTTAAGAAAAACTTTCAGGGATGTAAATCAGATGCATTTATAATATACCAATAAACGGGATGGAACTACTTCACTGGAAAATATTACCCACCCAAAATGTGATATGATTGCGGTGAGGATTACGATTGCAAGAATGGTTATCTTGCATGAGCTTCCACTTTCCTTTGTTGAATATCATGAGTTTCGTGGATTGTTAGAGTTGCTTCAACCAACTCTTGATACAATAAGTAGGAACACCATAAAGAATGAAATTTTGAAGCTTTATGAAATCGAGAAGTCAAAGATAATCAGTTCATTGGAATCTTATAAGAGTAGAATTGCAATTACTACATATATGTGGACTGCTAGTAACCAGAAAAGTGATATATGGTTGTTACAGCACATTATATTGACAACTTATGGGTGCTACAGAGTCATATCATAAGGTAATTTGATATGAAGATGTCAACTTTGACTGTAGACAATTGTTCTGCTAATGATTCTATGATAGACATGTTACTTGATAAATTTTCATAAAATTCATTGATTATGGGTGGGAAAATTTTCACATGTGTTGTGAATTTCTGTAATGGAAAAAAGGTTTTGAAAAGATAAGAGATTCAATGCTTTATTGGATAGCTACACTTGGAAGTATGGGTAGCAATTTGGGTCATGATTCATTTATTCATTCGATTCGATTCGCTTTAAAGCGAATACGGGTTTGAAAAAATGGATTCGTTTAATAAATGGGTCAATTCGATTCAATTCATTTATTAAACGAATCGAATACGAATTTAAGCTCACTGATTCGTTTATTTTTTAGAATTCATTTTATTATTTTTATTTACTAATTCTTGTTAATTTTCAATTATGATTCGATAAATTATAGCTAATTATCATAGAAAAGTAATATTTTCGATATTTGGTGAGGTATTTTTAGTAAATATATTAATTACATATTTCATATGTATATATTTATGAAAAATTAATGTAAATCAAGTGTGGTAAATTATTTTATTAAATAATATCATTGACTAAACGAATATACGAATCCTGATATTAGGATTCGTTTAATAAACGAATCGAATACGAATCAATCATATTTTGATTCGATACGGATTCGATTCGTTGATTCGTTTTGCCACCCCTACCTGGAAGGGTTGAAAAATTTGAAGCTGCATTACGCCAATTAGGTATTAATGAGACAAAAAAAAATTGGTTCCAGATTGTAAAACTCATTGGAATTCAACTTTCTTAATGTTAAGTATTGCTTCTTTGTATAAAGATGTATTTATTCGGTTGAAGGAATGTGATAAAAAATTATAAATGTCTGTCATGTGAGTCAGATTGGGAGTTAGCAAATATTATATGTGAGCATTTAAAGGTGACATAAATTTTTTCAGGAACTAGATATCCCACCTCAAATTTATTTTTTCCTAAGATATGTGAAATTAGACCATCAATGAATTTATAGGAGAAATCACATATTAAAGGGATTAGGAAAATGGCTATTAAAATGGAGTCAAAGTATGAGAAGTATTGGGAAGTTATTCATGGAGTGATGGATGTAGGGAACATGCTAGATCATAGGTTTAAGAAGTTAATGATTAACTTTTTTTCCCTAAGATTTATAGAGACGCATCTTCATATCATATTGATAGAGCATTTAAGATTTTCTCAGATTTGGTGCGTAAATATGAGGCAAAACATGCGGTGGGCGTGGGTCAAGTTGGAGGAGGTGCCTTAGGAATTGGTAGTTCTCGATCTGGTTCAAACACGATCTACAGTTTTGATGGATAAGAGTATAGCTAGGGAGTGAGATTCATTTATCTCCCAATAAATTAACTATAAGTAATCTAAGTCTGAGTTGGAGACTAACTTAGATGAAGATGTTTTACCTCAGACTAATAATTTTGATATTTTGTCATGGTGGAGTAATAACAAGGGCAAATATTATGTACTTGTTGAGATTGCAAGGGATGTTTTGGCTATTCATGTTTCTATTGTTGCTTTAAAGCCCGCTTTTAGCACCGGAGGTAGGCATTTGAGTCCTCATTATAGTAGACTTCATCCATATACTTTGGAGGCGTTGATGTGTACTCAAAATTGGTTGTGGAGTGAGACACGAGGTAAAAACCACTTATTTATTGTAAATTCATATGTATTTCTAATAGATTTTATTTTAGTACTAACACAACTTTAATCTCAATTTATTTATTATTCTATTGTTAGGTTGTGAAATGCTTGAAGATCTTGAAGTTGAAAAACAGATAATTAATGTGTCACAAATGATTGATCTTGATAACTTGAGGAATGATGATAGATCAAGAAAATTTCTAAATTTATCATGCTTATGTATTTTTTTTTTTTTTTGTAATTATGTTATGTTGAATTTATAGTTTATGTTTTTTCATGTCATGTTTCATGTTAAAAGACCGGAGAATATTCAAATTTAAGCATTCTTATGTGTTTTGTAATTTATGATCATCATATTCATGAATGAAAGCATAACAGTGCCATTGCAGGGTGCTTATAAATTATATGATTATATAGGTTTAGTGACTCACTGAACAATATAAAAAATACGGATCTCAGACTCGTGCCAGGTATACCCGGGTCCGGATCCGGATGAGTTTTATCGGGTCTTGGTCTGGACTCGGGACGTGAAACCCTATTAGTAACTTCAATCACTACCATTATCATAAATTAAAGAGATATAAAATGTCATATAATAATATTTGAAGAGAGAGAATTCACTCTTTAATGTTGAAGAATGAGAAGTGAAATTTAATTTAAAAAATCTCAATTGGTATTTTTTTTAAAACTAATTTTAATGATATGGCTCTTTTATTTAATAATTAAATAATATTTAAGGAGTCATTTATAATTAGTGTAAGAGGAACGTTTAAAATTGGGAATTTAACAAAACTAGCCAAAAAAAAACTTTATCATTTGCCAAAATGAGTCATAACGTTTGGGTTTTGCAAAGATAGTTATATTCTCCAAAGTGGATT
Organism: Zanthoxylum bungeanum; assembly: GCA_019454045.1. Taxonomy (NCBI): domain Eukaryota; kingdom Viridiplantae; phylum Streptophyta; class Magnoliopsida; order Sapindales; family Rutaceae; genus Zanthoxylum; species Zanthoxylum bungeanum. Next base: position 2,462 of record SKCR01022914.1, on the reverse strand, counting down.
TGAGAGAATCCACATTCTCCGAAGTCCACACCACACTTTTTTTTTTAATTTGAAATTTCGGAGATCTGAAGTTTTTACTTCGGATCTTCAAAGTTTCAAAAATATATAAGGTCGAGGTCTCTGAAGCACTTTTTCAGTTTTTTACTTGGTTGTTCAGAATGAAATTGAATATTATATACCTCGGACTTGATACATGAGGTATTGAAATTTCCAGGATATGTAGTTTGGGACCCATAATGGCTGGCGGTACAAAGCATGACTTGATCAGAAAGCTGCAATGGGTAGGGTAATAGGATCGAGGCTTACGATTAGTGAGTGTGCCTTGTATTATGATAGTTGAATGCACGCTTTGAGGCAGATGCACATCCAACTAGGAATTCCGCCTATAGAGGATATCATTCAGTTGATCATCGTGTCGTGTATCGGTCACTATGATGATGTCAATATTTTATACATCGTCTTTCTGGACTGTATACTACATGTCATATTTTTTATTGTACATATTAATTTATTTTTATATTTTGTATTATAGACAAATCTTAAAAATATATTTTTCCTTGCAAGGTCGTAAGGTGGACATAAGAGCCCTTATTATGTGACATTGGTTTCAGGTTTATACCCATAGTAGGTCAGCATTCCACATGACATGGTCATCACCCGACTCATGTAGTATTTACAGTTGAATTTGGATGACGCGGTGGTCTTTTTTGAGCATCCGATTATCATTAATCAAAGGTTCCTGCGACAAAGGATCCTCTATTGTACAGACGCATGTAATATTTTCCTGACAATATGATATATATATTTTTCATGATAAAAATTGATAGTGATTTGATTATTTAATTATTTTTATTTATCTGTTTGGTAGGTCATCGTGCTATGCAGAGCCAGCCGTCACATGATGATCTTGTTGCTGATGATCCTCCAGTAGGCTCCGATGGCGCTGGCCCATCTCACGCTTCTCATTCTGCATGAAGGATATCAGCTGAGAGAGATATTAGGGCGGATTGCGATAAATGAGGGTCAGACGAGGATTAAGGAGCGACAGAAGAGAATGAAGGATCAGTAGAAATGAATGAAGTGGTCATTAGATGAGGTGTTAGAGCTTCTGAAGAGGATGTCAGCTGAGAGAGATATTAGTGCTGATGATGTATTGACTGATATTGATTTTGATGATATGTAGTTTTTTTTATATATATTATATTATTTTCATTTTGATGTATAGTTAATTGTTGTCCCCAAAGGGCGTGACTTGGTGGTGTAGGGCTCAAGATCCAACCTTCAGGTCCTGAGTTCGAATCTAGGGAGTGTGTTTCTTGTAAGAGTCTGGGACAGACGGGAATTTTAACTTGCTCCACTTAAGCCCGAAATAGGTGGTTTGGCGGTAGAGTTTCCAACGATTCCAAAAAAAAAAAGTATAGTCGATTGTTTTGATGTATCATTAACTATATATATATATATATATATATATTACATATAACTCTCAAGAGAAAAAAAAAAGAATTTAGTAAAATTAGTCCAAAAAATAAATCATAAATAAATAAATTTAATATATATATATATTATATATATATATATTATTTAAAAAAATATTCTTTAATAATACTTCAGAGAATGTGGATTCTCCGAAATTCATAAGGAGAATGTGGTTATTTTTACGAAACCCAAATTTTGTGGCTTATTTTGGCAAATGATAAAATATAATTTGACTAATTTTTTAAAAATCCTTTTAAAATTTTCAATTTGACATACGTTACGTGACACAGAATATAACATATATAGGGCGCGTTGTATGTAACAGCACATTAACGGATTTGAATTTTGATGACGTGGCCATTACCAATTCAAATAAACACTGGATTCTTGCCCGAAAGTCAAAATCAAATGTGGCAGCTCAACTCGCCATAAATTCATTTTCAACCGTTGATGACTTGACGACCGGCCAAAATGGAGTAAAACCAGAGTTATTAACATCCAACTTCTGCTTCTTTTTAAAATATATAAATCAAAACTTTTGTTCAATTAATCAATTAAGTCATTTAAGTATTATTGTTGATTGTTATATGGTAAGGTGTAATTAGTTTGAGGTCTTGCATCATTAATAATTTGAGATTATTGTATGTGATTTTTTTTTGCCACCAAAATTATGGATTTGTTTTGAATTGTAGAGTTCAATAATAAAATCGTGACGGGCTGTGATTTTAAAACATATAATATCTTCTCGGTTGGTGGTTTATTCTATTACAATTGGTATCAGAGCTGACTCATGATTTGATGTTGTCATATCCCAATTTACCAAGACGTGACCGGCAAGAGACGGTGTTACCATCTCCCCGAGCCTCATGATGTGCACATGCATGACATGAGATGAGGTAACTTGACTAGCACTTGAACTACATATACATACATGACGTGTCAAATTTACTATGAACATGCGTAATTGAAATGACATCCACACATGA